>CM053791.1:608080906-608108406 GCA_028749045.1 Cupressus sempervirens | reverse complement strand
CAAATAAAAGTATAGTACCAATTGGAAATGTATTCTTACATATGTTAAATTTTCTATCAAACCATCTAGCATATTAAGAATGTTTAACATATTCTAGTATGATCACACTCTTAAAATCATCCATAAATGCCTGACAACTAACTTTATCTGTAACTAGATCACACCTTCTTCTAATCTTCCTATCCTTCAATGGCTATTCAATAGTTTTGAATCTTTTTACCTCAACTAATTATTGTCCAAAAGTAATCAAAGAATTTTCATGAAACCATTTATCTAACAAATAAAGATTGCCATAAATATCACATGTACTAGGAAGACATGCATTAAAAATAAAATATTGGTCATTAGGTGGCATACAAAAAAACTTGATATGAAATCGTTTATAGTTTGAGGTGTTATTTTTATACCACATTCCTACAACATTTCTTTACTATGCATGATACCACATATAGATCGAAATACATCATAATGGTAAAAAAATTGAACATGAGTTTTACAAAAACATTTGATTCTTTCCTTGTTAATCCTTACATACCATGTTTACACTTTTCTAAATATCTTTGACTAATGGTAATAGTTAACACCTTATCTCCTTTTTTTTTTTGAACAATTCAGTTTGAGTCATGTACAAAAGGTGTTTAGGATAAAAATCACATATTTTTGAGCCAACTCTCAATTTAAGAACATATTTTGAATTAGGTGATAGTCTTGTATTATCATGTCAAAAAAATTCAACCAAACTTTTGACTTCACTAGTAAGTTTCTTATCAGACCTCAGGAGCCTACCACTAGAAGTCCACTAACTATTTGTTGGATCACATTCAAAGTTAACCCTTCTCTTTATATCTCTTTCTAAAGTATTACAATTCACATTAAAGTATCCACTTATGTTATTAATCAATCTTTTGTTAGTAGTTAATTTGTTAACTAAAGATATTGTTATTGCTCATCATGTTGCATTCTTATCTATAGAACAACTTCTCTTTCTGATAACATCAAAGGCACTAGCAATAGTGGATACAAATTATTTTAAGGAATCAGTTTTATTCTTGGGTTTTGCATACATTCCTAACCCTTTCATTACTTTTCGCATTTTAGACATTTTAATTAGTTGCAACCAACACTGAAACCCAAATTTCTTATTATAAAAAAAATGACTATATAATCTATTAGCATGTATCCTAATCTATCTCCACGAAACCAATCCATGAAGATTATCTAGGACATCATTAGAAAAATGAAAATTATGGTGATGCACTTTAGTATCAGTTAAAAATGTTTGTTCACTACTTGGTGTTTCCATGTAGACATTCATACCATTGATATTTTCAATTGGCATTTCATTTTCAGTGTTATTTGGAATTTGAATCTAATTTTGGTTTTCTTGGTATTTCTTTCAAGGTTTGCATTTCCATTGGAGTTTTTTGTGCACGATCATTTGACAATTTATTCTCACAAAGAAAACCTAAATCATTTAAATTGTAACCTCCTTCTACAAAATCACCAATTTCATCATGAGAAAAAACTCAAGGGTTTGGAGACACACCTGTATTGAATTTTTGATTGGAATGTGCAGCTAAATCTCCTTGTATTAGGTTCTCTTCTTCAACCTCTTCATCCATTGTGGTATCCTCAATGTATTTATCTTCTAAAACATTACTCAACTCTCTAATTCTTTGTCTTCTCTCTCATTGATGTTGTACTTCATTCTCTTTATTTGTTGCAATCTCCTCATTTGTCAGAACTTTTTTTTAGTTTCTTTGTTGTTTTGATCACATGTTTAACTAGTTTTGAATTAAATTCAATAGCTTGAAAATTGTAGAAAATGACAAGAAAATAGAATAACAATGATAGAAATTTGTTGTTGCAGCTCGAAACTATCAATCAATCATTCCAATAACTGATAAGTGTTTTGTGGGGCATCTTTTAGGGTTGAACGAGTTCTTAAGAATTTGGGATCCAATTTTTAAACAATTAGCCATCCGATTTTTAAACAATCAAGTGCCCAATTTGTAAAATGATTATATAAGAATCAGGCACACGATTTTTGAATAGCAAATCTAATGCTTGATTTGAATGCCATGGGTGGAAATTTCCCTTTGGCATTGGGTTTTACCTTGGGAAAAGGAATGGTATAAACTTGGTGGGACCAAGCCTATACCTTTATATATGAAATTTTGACTAAGGAAATTAATCGAAAATTCCAGGGATTGTCCTAATTTTTATACAATCTTCGCCATTGAATTTTTTGACAAAATGAAAAACCATTATAGGTCTTACTATTCTAATTTCAAAATTGTAAATTTTATAGTCTTGTGAGTTCATTTTCTATGTTTACATTATTTATTAATCAAAAGTGTCTCTTAAACATAAAATAGTGAGATTCACTAAAAGTTTAAAAACTTTTTAAAAAATTATATTTCTTAAACTAATTTACATGTCATCAATCTTCACACAATTCTTTTAAAGTTAAAAAAAAAAATCCAAAAGAGTTAAATTTTGATTAAATTATGGTGTCTATACACAGAGGTTTTAGAAAACAACTTAATCGACAATTAAAAATTAATTAGAAAAATTATAGTCATTAAATAATTATAGAAAATTATTCTTATCAATCTTTGTTCTATCAGGTAACTTTGTTTAAAAGGATTCAAAAAATTTCATTAAGTTGTTTTAGATTATGGTGTTCGTACACGAGTGTGGTATGGTCTTGAAACAAACATTTTGAAAAAATGGTTTTTAAAGATCCATACCAAAAAAAAATCTATTATATGAGTATACAAATAAATTACATATTCATAAAGGAGATTCTAGGCACTATAATTTTTATTTGTAAAGTTTCTTTGTATTTAATCTCTAAATTCCTCAAATTTTGGCATCAATTTACAATATATATCAAAAATAGGAAAAACACTTCACTTTTTGGCCAAATGTGAGACCTAACTTCTTGTATTGATCCATGTGATTGTTTCTTTAGATCCCTTCAGATCTAGATTCATTTCCTTGCATCTTGTCTTGAATTTCTTAATTTTATCTCTAAGTTTTGTAATATGTCCATTATCATCTTTCAAATTCATTCTGAGTTCTCCATTTTTTTATTTGGTACTTTTTATGTCTCTCATTATAGCTTTCTAATATTCATATGATAAGTATCATCCTTTCATTTCCCCAACCTTCCAAGATCTTCCTCAAGCAGTTAAGTTTTGTTACCAATGGACCAAACTCAAAAACTAATTATTGAACAAGTTGAATAACTAAGGAGGAAAGGGGGTCAATTAGTTATTCACACACACTTATAAAAAGTTGAGATATATTGGTTAATACTTAACAATCGAAAACTAGCACTTAAGATATTTAGGTTATATCATATTAAATCACTAGTGTAAAGATAATGATGAAAGTACAAAAACACTAGCACAATCAACACCAATATTTACATGGAAAATCTATAGTGCAAAAAAATAATAGAGAAGCTAATTTTCATGAAATGAAAAACAATGATTAAGTTGAGAGTAGCTAATTTTATTTTGTATAACAATGCTAACTTTCTAAAATGATCACTAGAATATGAAAGGGTTTAGCTGGTAGGCTTCACTACTTGGATGGTCATGCTCTAGAAATACTTGATAAGGCTCAATTTTGATAGAATAAGGCTCACTACCAATAGGATGATAGTAGATTCAACATAGATAATAGTTTCCAATCCTTTATAATTATTATATATTGATGTTTGCACCTTATCAAATCATCTATCTAGGTAATTTTTGACTTCCATCACATACACATCCTTCATAATAAACACATATTTTCTCACTCAGAATAATAGCAATTACCTCTAATTACATCGATAAACCACTATTTTAATTCTATCCCTAGGGCTTTTATGTTCTTATTTTAATTTTCATGGACTTTGTTTAACTTCATTTTTAATAACCTTATTTTTAATTCTTGTGGACTTTGTTTAACTTTCTTCTTAATAACATTATTTTCTATTTGGAAAAAAATTTGTTTTGAGGGGGCCTAAAACCCCATTCAAGTAATTTTTTCTAGGGATCTAGAAACTCATTAAAATGAAACTTTATCACAGCTATTATAGAGAAAAGTCTAGTAGCCCAAGATAAATAAATGAACTAAACCCAAAAGAGAGATTGCGAAAATTGGAATTGACTTCCCAGGGAAATGTAGCACATAGGGTTCGTCCAACGTAGAAACTAGGTCTACAAAGTAGAAATCAATGGGGTTTTGAGGCTCCCCAAACTATAATAGAGAGAATACATTGCTCCTTGTGTAGACTCCTAAATTTGATTACACCGCTTTGGTAATCCTATTTAGTTATCTCTAAAGGCATCATTAATTAAATTTTTATTTAATTAATCTTTTACCATCCCTAGCTAATTAATTTAATTAATCATCTATAGTCCTAATTGATAAATCAAATAACCTATTATTTATCAATTAAATCCTATTCTTCTATCTAATTCCAAAAGTCTCCATTTATTAAATAAATCTATTTGATAAATAAAATTCTCAAATCTAAAAACCCCTAACTTATCCCTAATCCTCTATTTAGCCTAATCCACCCCATCCACCCATGATAACAAAGCTTAGCCACTAAATCACCCACCCTCATTAATGCCATCCACTTGCACATCTCTAACATCCCTAATCTAATTCTAAACCCAAGCCTAATCAACCCACTAATTTTGTCACATTCCTTAAGCAAGTTTAAGACTTTCTTAAACCAAACCAAAGTCTCCCCTCAAAAATCCCAACCACCAAGTCATGAGTGCTCTTACAAACCATGAAAGACTCTTACAAGCCCACTCATGACTCTTACATCCATCTTCCACACTCTTCCCTCTTCCAAACTCATCCCTCTTACATCTCTCTTACATACCCTCCCAAGCCATCATGCCTTTAACCAACCCCTTACCCTACCCTCTCACACCCATCCTCCTTCTAACAAGTGTCACCTTCCCACTTGTGCTAAACAAGCAAAATCCATCTGCTATCCTTTGAGTGCATTCTAGCCCTCCTTAAGCCTTCATCTCTCCCTTCATCTTAGCCCTCCATCCCTCAAGCCCTTAGCCTATAAATTGAATCCCCTCCCAAGCCATTCAACAACAATCTTTGAGCTAAAGTTATCATGCCCTTTTGAGAGCCAAAATCCATGCCCATACCCTTATAATGCCAAATTGAGATCTCACAAGGCTACCAATTTGTCATTACCCATCTCCACCATTGAAGCAATTGGGCAAGAAATTGAGCATACATCCACATCAAAGGACACATCTACACAATCAAGAAAGCATGGAGTGTTTTCTCTTTTGAGGTTTGCACTTCTTGTTTGCTTTTCTTTTTCTAAACAGATATGTGAATTTAGTTTTCGTTTGTGAATGTTTACTTTATTATTAATGTTCTTTGCATACTAAATCTTGTTCTACACCTTGAACCCCTAGATAAAACCAATGGAATCCCTTAAAGTATATGTCAAAAGAACACATGATCTCCACCTAAATGTTGAATAGCCCAAAACCTTCCAACCATAGTAACCAAAAATATCTATTTTCTAGAAAGGTTCCTTGAAAAATAGTAGCATCCTTCTAAATAAGAATATAAATAGAGAACTCAAGACCATCTAAAGGGAAACTTCAAATACATAGGACTATTAATCACTTTTTTAGTTTTGGTTGCACTGTTAAGTTTTTGTTTAAGTAGTTTAAATACTGACATTTCTTGTAATATGTTAGATTAACTCAATATTTTTATAAATGGTGTTAGTTATATTTCTACTACTCTAAACAATGAATTGTTTTTCATTGTTTTCCTTGATGGTTATTCTTTGGGCCATAATGCTCGATGTTATGCTAGATCTTTGATTGGTTATAATGGCCTATCCTTGTGCTAGATGTTGGGTGTTTATTGTCTCTTCTCATGTTCAGGGTCCTCTCCCTTACTTCTTATTACAAAAAAATTGAAAGAGTAAAGTTTTCTAGAGTATATTGATCTTAAGGTACTACTAGTTTTATCCAATGAAATGAATTCTAATATATATTACATCCATTGTATTTTTTTTAGTTCAATAAAAGATTATATAGAAAAAGAATATTTGAGTAAGAATTATAAATTTTTGATGAGATAAGGAAATAGAAGGCCTAAATCCTTAAAATCCTTTTCAATAGCTAGAGAAGAAGAATGACCACATAAGAATTGATACTGGTTAAAAAAGAGAACCCTTTTTGAAAGAGATTTTTTGGCAAAAAAATCCACTATATGAGGAGTATAAGGGTGTTTAGGAAGGAACCCTAAACTATCATCTTGAAAATCACCTTTGAATAGAAGCCAAAGAAACCCATATATAATATTCAAAAAATAATATTTTGTTCTTACAAACTAACCATCTAATGTTTGTTGAGATTTGAGTGGGTGCAAGGTGCTTTTTCTTGTTTTTGCAGGTTGAAGGATGCACTACAGAGAAGGACATACACTTTAAAATCCAAAAATAACTAAAAAAATAAAAAAATCTGGAAATAACCCGCACCCGTCGGTTCATTACGCGCATTGTCATCTCCGCAAACTGGTGTCTCCGCTTGTCATCTATACAGAACATCGTCTGTGAAAGCTCAACTGTCGTCTTCACACACTCAAAATATCGTTTGCAAATTTTAGCGTCTCTGCCTATTTTCTGGTAGTCTGCTCTAAAACCTAAACAATCATCTGCAAATTTGAACATCTGCGCAGATCACTTTCTATGAGTTTCAGTGTCTCCGCCTGGCTTCTGTCGTTTGCGCCACCTTCAAAAGCTCAAACTGTCATCTTCGCCGCTGCTAGCAGTCAATTGTCGTCTCTTCCTAGCAATTTTCGTCTCTGCCACCACCAATATTCAACTATCGTCTTCGACGCCACCAACTACCTTCTTCATCAGACTATCGTCTGCAAGTTTTGGTGTCTGCGAGTTTCAGTGTCTCCGCAATTTGGCATCTCCGCCTGATAAACTATCATCTCTGCCTATTTATGTTGCATTTTTGTTTTAGCATATCAGTTCCTACACTCTTTATTCAAAATTTGACTTTTAGTGGTTCCATAGGATTTAGACCATTCTAAGAATTTTTACACATAGGAAAAACAACAAAAAACGTTAAATTTTTTTTCCCATAGTTAAGCTTTCATTTTTGAAGATTTTGGGTGACTAACTAAATTGCTTTTTTTTTTTTTTGTCTCATTGCAGGTTGGAGCACATGAAACTACTAACCATGTTTCTTGTAGGTTCTCATGTTGCTAAAAAATGAACTTGAATGTTTAATAATTTGTCTTTGAATGCATGTTGCTAAAATAAACTTGAATGTTTAATCATTTATCTTTGAATGCATGTTGCTAAAATGAACTTGAATGGTTAAACACCTTTTTCATTGAATATATGTTGTTCAAAACACACTCTTGAATGCCACGGATTGGAATCAATTTTCCTTGGAATGCATGCCTAAAACAAACAACTCAATCTTGATTTCAAAGATGAATTAACCATTGCAATATCTCACACTTCAATTTTTGGTGCATTAAAAAGAACAAACAAATCTCTCTTTTGCATGCAATTTAGGCAAAGTTTGATTTTTGGGACAATTAAGAAACTTTGTTAAGTTAAATACAAATTTGCAAAAAATCAATTTGAGTAGTTCCTTGGACTCACCTCTTTTCTAATCACCCATCAATTCAACCATTGGTTGCAATCTTAGCGCCATTTATGGGGATGGGTCTACTTGAAAAAGGTGTTAAATGTTCCACAATCTAACTAACTCACTTGATCTTTGAACATTTGCTTTAACTTTATCAAAATTCTTAAATGACTAAAACTCTAGATTAAATAGATCACACTTCAAGTTTGGTCACTAAAATTGAACAATAACTGACGTGGAGAGCCTTCGGGCGTGCGCTTGAAATTGAATCTCACACACTTTTGTTTTGGGCTTAAAACAAACTCACACTCAATCTTGAATGCCTTAAAGAAAATTAATCGATACTTGACGTGGAGGGCCTCTGGGCATGCAAGTTTTCTTTTTTTGACCCTAACTCTTCTTCTTTTTTGCATTCTTTGATTGATTTACTTTTGTTGGCACTTCAAGTTGAAATTGAACATTGTCTCTTAAACATGAGTGCTTGCAAAGTCTAGATTAGCACACATAAGAGTCAGTTGATAAAAGAAAAAGCATGTTTTTTAGCCCAAGGTCATCCAAGTCTTCTCTCCCCTTGTTGTCTTTTGAGGCCATCTTGGGTGCATAAGATTAGGATCCAAAACTTTGTTTCTTTTTAGGAGGCCTTCTTGGGGATTTCATCACCCCTTGGATGACCTCAAATCCAGCATTTTGGCAGAGTATAAGAATCTGGAGGTGAATCGAAAGACACCTCTCTTGGGATCAAGATTTTTTCACTCAGGCTAAGCCTCAGGGAACTTTATACCCTTGAGAAGTGAAAGAGGAGAAGTGGGTTACCACTCCTCTCGACTGTGTGACATCTTTTTGGTCTTATCTACGGATTTGGGCCTCACATACCTTGCGTATATCAAGGACTCCCTAGCTAAACCAACTGTCAGCCTTGCAGAAAACTATTTAGGGTGTTAATGTGTTTGAAGTGACTGATCGAAACATTTGTAGAACATACACACTCCTTCACGCAAGTATCACATTCTGAGAACCAGAAACTTCTATCTGGGTGTTCCTATCTATTGCTTGATTTTATTTTACTTTTTGAATGAATGTTTTTCAAACTTGGTTGATCCTAGCTTAGGGCACACTTAGTGTAGTCACTACCTATTTTAAAAGTTGAACAAGTTGAAGCAAAACAACCATAATCTCCAAAAGGCAAGCAAATTCAGGAATTTATGTCGGAACAACACAAACCCAAACAAAAGTTTCACAAAGTCAAAATCAAGCCATCTCTGGCATACCAAGAACTTTCATCCAAGAAAAAAGAAATAACACCAAGCCCGTGAATTGCCAAACTCAAAAAAGTAGAGGACAAAGTTGTTGAAAAAGCACTCCAAGAGACCTGGTTAGAGTGCACCATCAAATTTAGCCAACATCTAGGAGTTAATCCTACTTATGCCTTACCAACTAGGCATGATTTCTATGATTAGATACCCTTATTTCTCCACATCTTCTTGGATAAGCTTCACTTTAGAGTCATCTTTGTAGAAAAGCCAACCATCTTAGGTTTTCCCCTCAAGCATTATTAGCTCATCCATCTCATTTAGAACCAAACCATCTAGCCAACAATCCAAAAATTTCACATCTAAGCTTCCAAAATTGTTGTCACGTGGCCAAAAGTTTGTCATTCTTAAAATCTTCCAAATCTACCAATCTCACCAAGGTTATCCCTTTGACAAAGCTTTGTCTATGGTAATCTAGCTTTTTCACTTGTTATCCCTCATCACCTTGAGCTAAAGGTAGGGATTCACAAGTGGTCAATCTCGTGTTCTTCCTAAAGGATCATCAATCCATCCTTAAGTTGACACAATCACCACCAAGCTTGCACATAGGAAAGCAGACCTTTCGTACTTTGGCAACATATCGTTGAAGTTAGAATCCCCAACCCAATCCTCCTTAGGTTTTGTCATATAGCTTTGCCTCAACCTAGGAAATCATTTGCATAGAAAATCCTTCCCCCTTTTGCATCCATCAGCATTATTGCATCTCATCCTTAGGAACACTATGCATCTTCATGCCACCCATCACTCGCTTAGCCAAGAAGAAAGAAACAATGGAGCCCTATCATTTGGATCGAATAGCATCACCCCCCTTGAGCACTCAGCCATCCTTTAGCCCAGAGAAAGCTATGCCATCACCTATTGACATTGAAGCTTTCATGAACCAACCAGGAAATGCACTATTGGTAAATGCCATTATAGACAAGAACAAAGACACAATCATGGCTAATTTTTGAAGGGACAATGTAGGAACCTTTGACTTTGGAAGACCCCCTCCATTATCAGATCCATCTCACCCATTGTTTGGGCAGCTTCCACCAACCATCAGCTCTTATGATCCAAATTATCCTCAATATATGCCAAAAGAAGAGCCTCCAAACAATCCATATGATCCAACAGACCCAAACATACCATCATCCACCCAAGTTGAAATATCCATGCCGCAAGCCAACCCAGCCACCACCACTCCAACCTTGGTTCATACCTCTCCACTCCAAACCCCCTTTACACAAAATAACTCACCATTCACCCCCTTCAATATTGTTGTTGCTGCTCCCCAAACCAGCCTTCTGAATCCACCCATCTCACAAATCAATGCTAGCATCTTTGGCCAACCTCAGCAATATACAACAGGGATGCCACCCATGGGGCAAAGTAATCAACCTTTCATCACCCCCAACTTGTTCACTACAGCCCAAAGCACAATCCCATCATTTCCATTAGGTCATGGGAGCTCAATACCATCAACCACAAATCCTCAAGCTACTACCTTCACTCCACAAAGCTATCAAATCCCACAAGCTACTGCCAATTTTTTGCCAAGCTCCCAAGTGACGCTAGCTCCCGCCACCACTCTACCAAGCTTCAAAATCCACCAACCAAGCTATCAAACCTCATCAATTCCATTCCCAAGCTTTCAATTCCCACCACCTCCACTACCAACTAATCCATTACCTCCTATTACCAACTACTTTTCAATGCCACTTCTAGGAGGTAATCCACCAATCCAGCCAACCACCAATTATTTGCAGGTACCATCCCAAATGGGAGCGTAACCCACATACCTTGGTCAAACCCCACAAGCCCCCCGATCCTTTCCCCAAGCTTCACAACCATCTTATACCTTACCTCCACAAAACCATTCATTTATCCCACAACCAACTTATGTTCCTCAATCCCAACCTCAAATCCCATATCAACAGCAAGCCTCACAGCACATGCAGCAATATGCGCCACCTCCCCCTCAACAACCCGTCATCCACCATGCAGCTACCCAAAAAATGTACAATCCCTATCATAAAATCCCTCACAACCATCCATATTTAGTGGCCCCATCTAGTGCATACCTACCTCAAGGCACTCCTACATTGGGGGCACCCTAGCCATCACCTATCAATTCAGAATGGGAGCAAATGAAGACAGCTCTAAAAGCCATCCAAGAAGGGAATGATCTGAAGACATTCAAGTTTGAGAATGTGTGTTCTTACCCATTTAACAGAGCCATTACCATGACACCATTTCCCAAACACTTTGAGGTACTCAAATTTGACAAATTCAGAGGAAAAGGAGACCCTGTCACACATATCAAAGAATTTTACATGCACTACTAGGACGTGGCATAGAATGATGTCTTTCGCTTGCACCTTTTTCCCAAAAGCTTGGTTGGACCAGCTCTTGAATGGTTTTACAGAATCCACTATGGCACAATTAAAAATTTTGTTGAATTATCTGAGGCATTCGTTGCCCAATATGCCCATCTTGTTGAAAGAGAGTTATCAATAGTTGACCTTGTCCACACTAAGCAAAAAGGTGGAGAAAGCCTTGCTCAATACCTGCAAAGATGGCAAACCCTTACCACCTGCATATCCTACACCTTGCTAGAGCGCCATGTGGTGAAAATGTTTATTGATAATGCCCATCCCAGCTTGGCTCACCACATGACCATGAACTGTTTGCAGACCTATAAAGATATCAAAGAGAAAGGAATGATCCTTGAACAAGGACTCATTAAAGATGGTGTGGTCAAGATTTACAAAGAGGCCAACCAAAATCAATCACATTCCAATGACAAGTCTAGGTATTGGAACAAAAACAAGCATGTTGCAATGGATGGGGTTACTAACACCAGACATGTGAATATTGTTGGTCCTTCTCAAGACTAGTCTAACCCACCATATCAACCAAACAACCAACAAGCTATCAATTACCAACAATAGAATAACCAAAGGTATCAAAACCACAATACAAGACCTAACTTTCAAGGGTATAACAATCAAGCTAATGCCATCAATGTAGCTGTAGGGCAAAAACCCAAATTCCAACCCACACCTAGAAACTATACACCCCTTAGTGAGCCATTGGATGTCATTTTTGAGAAATTGGCTAAGGAAAACCTCATCAAATTTCCTCCTACCTTCAAATTGATCCAAGCCAATCCAAAGCTGCATGGTACAAGAACAATGAGTATTGCAAGTTCCATAGGGTAAACGGTCACACCACCCTCAGATGCATGAAACTGAAAGATTATGTGCAGGACCTCATTGATTGGAAAGAAATCACTATTGGTGCCCAAACCTATCCCAATGTAGGCTTACAGATTTATCAAAATTCTTTTCCTCCACACAACAACCAAAATCCTAGAAAAGCACCTATCCAAAACAACACCAACAACTACCAGCCAAACCAACAACATGGGAAGAACAATGACCACACTTCATCCTATATAGACTATGGTAGCCTTATAGGTTGTATATCTGAGAAAGAGCCTTCTGTCAATGTTATCAATATCCGAGCACTAGACAATGAGTGTGCAATTACCACTCGAAGAGTGCAATTTAACATCACAGGGCCACCAGTTTCATCAGCACCATCAGCTCCATCAAAAAGCCGATATAATATCTTGGAACACCTTGGGAACATGCCAGCCCAAATCTCCATTTTAGACCTTCTCCACAATAGTCCTGTGTACAAAGACATCCTTGACAGTGCTCTCATAGAATCTCGCGTCCCTTCTGATATCAATGCTATAGATTTTCGTAATCTCGTTGAACACCTATCCTCCTCATGTGCCCTATCATTCAAAACCACTGACATACCCGTGGTCGAGATAGATCACACCTTTTCGCTTCACATAGCCATCATGGTATCCAATTTTGCCATGAAAAGAGTAATGATAGATAATGGATCAGCCTTGAACATTTGCACCCTAAAATTCATAAAACAAGTTGGGTATACTGAGGCAGATATGATTAGTGAAGTTATCACCATCAAAGCTTATGAAAACTTGGAAAGAACCACAGAAGGAACTATTTTGTTACCAATCAAGGTTGGGCTGGTCATCCAAGAGACAGTTTGCCATGTTTTTGATCTAAACCTACCATTTAACATCCTCCTCGGTCACCCATGGATTCATGCTATGAAGGCCGTTCCATCCACCTACCATTAGTGCATCAAGTTTTTGCATCAGGGCACTGAGGTAACCATCCATGCTGATCCAGAACCCTTTGCTTACTGCAATGCAGTTGAAGCCTCATATACAAATCATTGTCCTGGAATAGACATCGGTACAACCATCACTAGCTCATCCCACACTTGTAATGATGCAGAAACCATCCTCGCCTCCACCCTATCTGCCATAAAAATCAACAAAAATGGATGTGGAGAGTATAGTCTATCAGATGCATTTGCTGTCGGAGCAATCCCACTTGATCCACATACCCATGGATGGCCGACATATCACAAAGCTAAGGAGATTCCACCTTCTTAATACAAATAGTTTGGCCCAACAACCTTTGTATCCTCAAAAACCCCTCTTCATGAGGAGCTCACTCCAAATATCAATAATTGGTTACATAAGGATGCACCTCCAAGAAATCAAGCATGCCTTGATCACTTCAGCCAGAGGTATCCCCAAGAATATAAGCTCATCACTGAAAAATGGAACTATCAAGGTGGTGGACTAGGACCAGAACAAAGGGGCATGCAATGTCCCATCGAAGCACATAAGTGGGAAACGAAGTCAGGTCTTGGCTTTGGCATACCCACAATAGCAGGCACCAATGAGAACGGTCATGCTTTTTCGAACATCCACCACGACCTTGTCAAAATTGAAGACATTCCTGAGGAAGTTGAAAAGAGAGCCTACGATGATATTCTAGACCAAATCTTCCTAGGAGACTCTGTTCTCCAAGAACTATCCATCCATCTTATTGACCTACCACTCGCTCATCCACAACTCATAGATTGGGACCAACCAAGCATCATACACATTGATGAGTTTGCATCAGAGGAAGCACTTCTAAGATTCATGGCAGCTGAAACACCTCACAAGCAGAGAAAGCTAGATTCTACCTATATCTACAAGCTAGATCCCAAGGGGTATTTTGGAGAAAATCCCCAACCTAGTTCTGATACACCCAAAACTGGAACTAAGGTGAATCTGGGACTAGCTAAGGCAGCAAAGAGTACCCCTCTTCCAGAACATCTAGAGCCACAAGCAGAACATGAGGATTTAGTATTACCTCCTCAAGATAATTGACCAGAGGTATCTTCTATTCTAATTGAGGATACTAGAGAAGTCAACATCGGTTCTTTAGAGATCCCCAGACTTGTTCACATTGCTACATCCCTATCACAAGACCAAGCTGATCTCCTCTTTGAGGTCTTAAGAGAGAACATTGGCCAATTTGCATGGTCATATCAAGACATGCCAGGGTTGGATCCAAAGCTTGTACTTCACCATCTTTCAGTCGATCCAAAGATCAAGCCCGTCAGACAAAAGCTTAGAAAAATGCACCCCAATGTGGCATTACTGGTCAAAGTTGAATTAGAAAGAATGTTAGTTGCTAAGGTTATCCGACCTATCGACTACTCAGAGTGGATCTCCAACATGGTCCCTGTCACTAAGCCTTCCAGTGACATCAAAATCTGCACTAATTTTAGAGATCTAAACAAAGCCTATCGAAAAGATGATTTTCCCTTACCCAACATAGATATGATTGTAGATCTTATAGCTGGACATAAAATTCTGTCCCTTGTCGATGGATTTTCCAGGTATAATCAGATCAAGATTGTAGAAGAGGATCAACATGCTATACCATGATGCCTTTTGGCCTAAAGAATGCTGGGGCTACCTATCAAAGAGCTATGAAAGCCATTTTCCATGATCTTATCCATAGCATTTTGGAAGATTATGTGGACAATATCCTAGTTAAATATCACACCTTCATGGATCATCTCGCTGACCTGGAGAAAGTCTTTGATAGGTTAGCCCAATATCATCTCATGCTAAATCCCAAGAAGTGTGTCTTGGGGTCACATCTGGCAAGCTTCTAGGCTTCATAGTTTCTAAACAAGGTATAGAGATCAACCCCAAAAAAGTCAAGGCTATCTTAGACATGCCTCCTCCCCATACACTGTGATAGCTTTGCTCTCTTCAGGGAAAGCTTCAATCCGTCTGGCACTTTATCTCCTAGCTTGTAGATAAGTGTACACCATTTTCACATTTACTAAAGAAGGATGAGAACTTCGAGTGGGATCCTTTATGTTAGCGTAGCTTCGACTAGCTCAAGCAGTATCTCACCAATGCCCCTATCTTGGTTCCACTAGTTCCTGGTCGTCCCCTAATTTTGTACATATCAGCAATGCCTACTGCTCTAGGGGCACTTCTAGCACAACATGATGATTATAGCAGAGAGAGAGTCATCTACTATATAAGTAGAACCCTAGTTGGTTATGAATTGAATTACACTCCTATGGAAAAAGCTTGTTTGGCAGTTGTTTTCTCAACTCAAAAGCTTCAACACTACATGCTAAGTCATACCATCCAACTAGTCCAAAATTGATCCTCTCAATTATATGCTCTCTAGAATAGCACTCACAGGTCAGCTAGCAAAATGGGTTATGCTACTAAGTGAGTTTGACATTCACTATATGGATAGAAAGGCAATCAAAGGGCAAGCTATAGCAGATCACGTAGCTGATGCACCTCTAGTAGATGAATATCCTTTGCTCACCGAATTTATAGATGAGCATATCTGCCTAATTGAAGAATAGCCCCATGGAAGCTTTATTTTGATTGCTCATACACAGCTCATGGATCAGGGGCAGGAATATTGTTGGTTACACCTCAAGGAAATTACATTCCAAAAGCCTTCAGGCTACAATTCCCTAGCACCAACAATGTAGCAGAATATGAAGCTCTTGTAGCAGGATTAAAGATAGCTGCAAAATGGAATACCACTGAGTTACAAATCTTTGGCGATTCTCAGCTCATCATCAAGCAAGTCCTAAATGAATATCAAACCAAAGATGAAAAGCTATTACCCTACAAAGAGCTAGTTTATCAGCTGACCCAACATTTTACAAAGCTTTAGTTTACACAAGTGCCTCGAATGCAGAACAAGGCAGCAGATGCCATGGCTACTATCGGCTCGCTCTTGGAAATTCCCCAAGAAGCTATGTAGTATGAGTTTTTAGTTGAGCAACTCCTCACACCCACCTATGTGAATGAGGATTCAAACCGTGTTTGTATCTTGGTTGATCCCAAATCCCCTTAGTACCATGAGATTCATGCTTACCTTAATGATGGTATCATATCCCCTCACCTCACACACACCCAACACCAAAACCTTATTCAAAAATCATCCCGCTATGTTATCATAGCCAATACCCTATATCGTCGGGGTTATCACGATACTCTCTCTCGATGCTTAGATGAAAACAAGGCCGCGATGGAATTAAAAGAAGTACACTCTAGACTTTGTAGTGCCCACACGAGTGGTATTGTCCTAGCACGAAAAATCCTTAGAGCAAGCTACTATTGGCCTACCATTGAAGAAGACTAATGTGACTTTTTTAGAAAGTGTCTCCCATATCAGCAGCATGCAAATCTTGTGCACGCTCTAGCACAAGATCTATAGCCTATTGCACCACCTTGGCCTTTCACTTGTTGGGGCCTTGATCTAGTTGGAACTATCACACCTCTCTCATCTAATGGACATATGTGGATAATAACAGCTACAAACTATTTCACTAAATGGGTGAAAGCAGTCCTCCTAGTCTTAGCTATAGGAGTTCAGGTCTCCAAGTTCATCTTGTACCACATTGTTTACCACTTTAGCATCCCATCCACCATCTTCACTGACCACGGAGGTAACTTTGAAAATCTCAACATGGAAGAATTATGCACTTCCCTCCACATCCATCACCGCTTTTCTAGCCCATATTTCCCACAAGGTAATGGCCAGTAAGAGGCAGCTAATAAAACCCTCCTCAAAATCCTAAAGAAAGTTGTCAATGATTTTGGCTGTGATTGGCACCTATAAATAAATCTAGCCCTATAGGCCTATCGAACTTCCTTCTATACATCCACAGGAACAACTCCATACTCCCTAGTCTATGGTGCCGAAGCGGTATTACCTATAGAAGTTGAACTTCTCTCACTATGCATATCTTTGCAAGGGCAAATATCAAATGAAGAATACAGAGTAGCTCGGCTCACCCAGCTAGATCTCTTTGACGAGAAGTGATAACAAGCTTATGACCATCTCACAGTCTATCAAACTTGTCTCAAAAGGAATTTCAACAAGAAGGTGCTCCCACGACACTTTCAGCCAAGTGACATGGTCCTTAAAGAAAACATGAAAGTCCAAGCAGATCGAAAAAAGAAAAGCAAGTTTGAACCTACTTGGCTTGGTCCTTATGTTGTCACAACATCCTTTAGATCTGGAGCCTATCAGCTATCTACACTGGAAGGAGAACTCTTGAATGATCCTACTAACATCATTCATCTCAAGAAGTTCTATGCTTGAAGATCCTTGGTATACCCAGCTTTTGAAAAATACAAAAAAATAGTAAAGAGAAATAAGCGTCCAATGCTGAAAATTTGGCAATTCAAGAGCCTTGGATAGGTACTTTGGTGAAAACTTGGTAATTTAGGCACCTTTTGTACTAAGAATAATCCATTATCTATCACTATCCTATCCTTCATCCATCCATTCACTATCCCATAACACACATGCTTGTTCCCTTGGTGTTCCAACCAAATATCCAAAATCTAATGGAGCTTGTAAATACCTCTTGTACAACTTGTAAAATCTTGTACCTCAGCTTGTAAAATCTTGTACCAAATCTTGTATTATACCTTGTAAATCTTGTACCATACCTTGTATATCCAAATCTTGTCCAAGGCTTGTACCATATTCTAGCTTGTAAATAATCTTGTATCCTAGCTTGTATCCTATCACATGCACACAAAGAACCCCATTTTCACTTAAGCTTTTCGCAAACCATCTACCTATCCACCTATCAACTATTATAGACATACCATCCTTCACAAACATTTCCATCTCACAAAAAACCAAAACATGAACAAACTTGTAAATTTGTAACATATCTTGGTCCATCAGCTTGTACATCCTTTTTAGCTTAGTACCATTGTATCTATCCAGTGTTCGTGTCAGTTCATCTTTGGTCAACATCTTGCACACATCGCACTCCTTGGTTAGCTATTCCAATGCATCCTTTAGCTAGATTTCCTGTCACCAAAGTCTTATCCTTCTTAGTTCAGCTTGCCAAACGCATCACTCATCCAGATCCATCAGCATAGGTGCTCTTCGATAGATCCTTGCAGGATATAGCTTTCCTCATGTCTGATCTTGGTCTGTTAGTACCTTGTCCTACCCATCTCATTGGCAAATGGTTCTCTTTCGGATTTTCGCTTTCTTTTGATTTGGGATCTTCCCTTTTGGGTCTTCAAAATATCTTTTCCAAGCAATCTCCTTGTTCCCTCCTCAAGGTTGCCACAATCTTCCATATCATGGTATGCTGCGAATGGGGAAATCAGAGCGTAAGGTCTTGATCATGTCTTTTTCTTGTTTTCTTTTTTTTCTTATGGATTACCCAGTGTCGTTTCCACACTGCTTCCTCTAGGATTCATGTGTGATACTGGGACAATCCTTGCATGTTTATTTTGAGTTAGTTCATCGGTCCTTTGGACGGTTGGTGAAAAGGCCTTGATGATCTTGGTAACCTTGGCAATTAACCAACACTCCTATAGCAAATCTAGTGCTCAACTACATGGTGGTACTTCTCTTTGAAGTATCCCCCTGCTCAAAAAGCTTCAATGGATTCCCTTCATCTCCATTATCCCCCATCTATCTCCTACATCTGTCGCTCCTACCCCAGCTTATGCATCAGTATCTGTTTGAGTCACTCCTCATGCTTAGCTTTAGGGATCCACAATCCTAGTTTTAGGGATCCACCAATCAAATCAATCCACCAAGCCTCATCTTTCGAGATCCACAATCCTAGTCCTAGGGATCTTTGAAACACATCTTCTGCCAATCTGACTCTTTGAAATCCTATTGCATCAGCTTTATCATTCCATCATCCTACCATGGATTCCTTTTACAGCACTCTGCTCCTCCATCCTCCTCCCTAATCCTAGAAAGTCTTAAGCTTGCTTTACTATTGTGCCTCTGTTTCTCCTTTATCATTCTCCCATAGTGAGAGTTTGAGCTAATTCAACCCCTTCTCTTTGCCAACCTATGTCTCAACTCATCTCAATTTCTTGTACTTTTCAAGAAGTCGTCGAGCCTCATTTCTCTCCCCGCCACCTTCTTGAGGGGGCATCATCTAAGTCTAGTCTCTCCTCTTCTTATTCGAGACTGGAGCAACCTTGTTCCTAAAACATCTTCCTCATGTCATCTTCACTCGAACTTCTTTGAAATAGTGTTGTCTCAACACTATGTCAAAGAGGGGCAAAATGTAGACACCTAAATTTGATTACACCACTTTGGTAATCCTATTTAGTTATCTCTAAAGGCATCATTAATTAAATTCTTATTTAATTAATCCTTTGACATCCCTAGTTGATTAATTTAATTAATCATCTATAGTCCTAATTGATAAATCGAATAACCTATTATTTATCAATTAAATCCTATTCTTCTATCTAATTCCAAAAGTCCCCATTTATTAAATAAATCTATTTGATAAAAAAAATCCTCAAATCTAAAAACCCCTAACTTATCCCTAATCCTCTATTTAGCCTAATCCACCCCATCCACCCATACTAACAAAGCTTAGCCACTAAATCACCCACCCTCATTAATGCCATCCACTTGCACATCTCTAACATCCCTAATCTAATCCTAAACGCAAGCCTAATCCACCCCCTAATGTTGTCACATTCCCTAAGCAAGTTTAAGACTTTCTTAAACCAAACCAAAGTCTCCCCTAAAAAATCCCAACCACCAAGTCATGAGTGCTCTTACAAACCATAAAAGACTCTTACAGGCCCACTCATGACTCTTACATCCATCTTCCACACTCTTCCCTCTTCCACACTCATCCCTCTTACATCTCTCTTACATACTCACACCCATCCTCCTTCTGACAAGTGTCAGCTTCCCACTTGTGCTAAACAAGCACAATCCATGTGCTCTCCTTTGAGTGCATTCTATCCCTCCTTAAGCCTTCATCTCTCCTTGCATCTTAGCCTTGCATCCCTCAAGCCCTTAGCCTACAAATTGAATCACCTCCCAAGCCATTCAACAAAAATCTTTGAGCTAAAGTTATCAGGCCCTTTTGAGAGCGAAAATCCATACCCATACCCTTATAATGCCAAATTGAGAGCTCACAAGGCTACCGATTTTCCATTACCCATCTCCACCATTGAAGCTATTGGGCAAGCAATTGAGCATACATCCACATCAAAGGACAAATCTACACAATCAAGAAAGCATGGAGTGTTTTCTCTTTTGAGGTTTGCACTTCTTGTTTGCTTTTCTTTGTCTAAACATATATGTGAATTTAGTTTTAGTTTGTGAATGTTTACTTTATTGTTAATGTTCTTTGCATACTAAATCTTGTTCTACACCTTGAACCATTAGATAAAACCAATGGAATCCCTTAAAGTATATGTCAAAAGAACACATGATCTCCATCTAAATGTTGAATAGCCCAAAACCTTCCAACCATAGTAACCAAACATATCTATTTTCTAGAAAGGTTCCTTGAACATTAGTAGCATCCTTCTAAATAAAAATATAAATAGAGAACTCAAGACCATCTAAAGGGAAACTTCAAATACATAGGACTATTATTCAATTTTTTAGTTTTGGTTGCACTGTTAAGTTTTTGTTTAAGTAGTTTAAATACTGACATTGCTTGTAATATGTTAGATTAACTCAATATTTTTATAAATGGTGTTAGTTATATTTCTACTACTCTAAACAATGAATTTTTTTTTCATTGTTTTCTTTGATGGTTATTCTTTGGGCCATAATGCTCAATGTTATGCTAGATCTTTGATTGGTTATAATGGCCTATCCATGTGCTAGATGTTGGGTGTTTATTGTCTCTTCTTGTGTTCAGGGCCCTCTCCCTTACTTCTTACTACAAAAAAATTGAAAGAGTAAAGTTTTCCAGAGTATATTGATCTTAAAGTACTACTAGTTTTATCCAATGAAATGAATTCTAATATATATATTACATCCACTATATTTTTTTTAGTTCAATAAAAGATTATATAGAAAAAAAAAATTGAGTAAGAATTATAAATTTTTGATCAGATAAGGAAATAGAAGGCCTAAATCCTTAAAATCCTTAGAATCTTTTTGAATAGGTAGAGAAGAAGAATGAACTCATAAGAATTGATACAGGTAAAAAAAGAGAATGCTTTTTGAAAAAGATTTTTTTGCAAAAAAATCCACTATATGAGGAGTTCAAGGGTGTTTAGGAAGGAACCCTAAACTCTCATCTTGAAAATCACTTTTGAATAGAAGCCAAAGAAACCCATATATAATATTCAAAAAATAATGTTTTTTCTAAAGGATTTTTACAACATCATATATTAATGAATAAATTGAATAAAGGATCTCAATGAAAAATAATAAGTTATTAAATAACTAGAGGCCCCTAGAGACTTTATGATAATAGAGTCACATAGCCATTCCATGATGAGATCAAAAAAATAGCAGATGACCAATCTCAAAACACCCTAAGGAATTTTGAAAGACATTTGGAAATATTGAACAAGTATAAATCTTTAAAATAAAAGTGTCATGGACCACCTTAATAGATTTCTTATTAGCTAGGTCACCAAAAAGAGACAAGATATTGGAATGTGTCCTTCTAAGGTTTACACATAAATCCACTACAAATAGATATGCTTAGTAATAAGGGACAAGGAAAAAACTAGCTAAATCCTTTTCAAGAATAAACCATTACAAACAAAGCATCGAGGGTCATGAAAGAAAGGAGACATGTGCTCCAACCTAATACTAAAAAACCAATCTTCAATAGCATAGCTGCTCTCTACCTAAATAGGAATAGTACTAGCCTTTATAGGAAAGACAATAGAGAGGAAAACCTATAGTAAACATAATTTCTCTTCCATACCTATCAATATAACTCCAACTCAATAGGGGAAAATAAACCTCAAAAACCAAATTAAGAGTATCCAAGAAAGTAGAAAAAGGGGGAAAATTTTGATAAATAGAAATGGAATCCAACATGACCCTCTGAAACTGAACACAATAAAAAATCTCACCAAACAAGAAGAACACCTTGGATGATAAAGAGAAAAAAATCATGAAAAGAAAGGAAGGCATCACAAAATTCTCAAAAAAATAATTAGAAGTCATTATCACAAAAAACTTGTACCTAAAAAGCTTGAGACCAACAAAAGCCTCAAAATATAGACCCTAAGCAAATGAGATCTATCAATGCAAGCCAAATGAGAACCACCTCAACCATAGTGATGCACTACACCAATAGAGAAACAATAAAAAGGAGTTGAATGGAAGAGGACAAGACTCTATCCACTCAAAAAAGATTTGTATAAAGGACCATATCAAATTAGTGATCACATGAAAAATAAAAAAGATACCAACATAGAGAAGACCCACAACCAATATATGGAAGTTGGACATAATGGGAGACAAAAAGTCATTGCAACCACCACTAAGACCACTACATCAACCTCAATATTATCTAGATATTCCTCATCTTCAAAAAGCTCCACTTCAACACCCTTATCATCCAAATTATATTAGACACCATTCTCCATTGGGAAGACCAAAAGAACATAATAAAAAGCTCCTCCTTGCACACCCACAAGATTTGTCTCCTCCAACATAGTAGATCTAAGAAACAAAGAGATTCTAGCCACTTAGGTGAATGTAAGAACACAAGAAAATGATTTCAAATATCACCTTTTCCATAACCTTAATACATCTTCAACATATCTAGCACCTCTTGATTTATAACCTTCACTACTTCTACAGCAATCACCCCTCTAAAACCCAACACAATACATGATATTTGACAAATATGAAAACTACTTCTCTCAAATAGAAAAAGACAAACATTTCTCAAAAACCTCCATGCCAAAAAATAAAAGGGAGTTGACATCTAAGGATGATAGCAGGAAATTAAGCCCCCAAAAAATCCACATACAATGAAACCCTAATGTTCGACAAGAACGAAAAAAAAAGGCTAGAACTCAAAGGGACAACTAGGTAGGAGAGAGATTACAAACCTCTAATGTTCTATAGAGAAAATTGGGCATAAATGCTAGATCTTAGAGGAATCACTTAGAGAAGACTTAAAAATGTGTATGGTGAATGTCATCTCAAGGTCAACTTCAACATCTTTGTCTTGAAATGGTAGCAACTTCAAAAGATAATCAAGTTTCAAATTTATTAATGAGAATTGAGTGTCATGACCACTATTAGCTACATCATAGTGAGTTGAAATGTCACTTTTTAATAACTTTGTCTCTTAAATTGCTTTCCTTGCACCAATGATGAAACTTATACATTGGATATGCATTAAAAAAATCTATTATTACCAGATATTGTAATTGCAATTAACAATAACTTTCATTTATAACCATTTTCATTTTTAAAAATAAAAATTTATAGTTTGAATCAATTCTTTTCTCTAATTGAATCTATTGATACTTGTACTAATTATCATGTTAGATTAATTGCAAAACACAAATTTTTTATATATTTTTTAATCTTTAAATAACAATGGTTAAGTGCTCTTCTCAACAGTAATTACTATACATGAGCACTTCATCCAATCTCTTGTTGACATAAATCACTATATTATGTCACGTACTTGGCACTATGACATTTGTTACTTTTTAGTTTAAAGGATTTATATTTTAAAGCTTTATTGAATTTTATCAGGAAACATCCACAAACATACAAGATCACTCTCCCTTACAATGCGATCTCTCCCAACCTATGACTCAATCTCTTGTTATGCCTTTGCCATTGCTTTAGGGTTTCTCAGCAGCTCAGTCATTGCCCGTTCTATAGTTCCGGAAGATGTTTCTACTCCAGCTAATAACATATCCTGCGAAAGAATTCAACTCCTTGGTTAATGAGATCATAGCATAGATTTTGCTCGGTGAACTATGAATAATTCCATAGTTTGTCAACATGAAAGCAAATCAAAATGTTTAACTAGCAATAGCAGTTTGTGGTACAACATTTAAACTAGACTGACCAAGATGATTGCTTTGATGTGAAGCCTAGAGATTTGCATCTCCCGACTTTCACTCTCCGCCATGTCCAACATCACGTCCACAATGTCTCCTTCTTCAGACTTTTTCACCCTTCTCCGCTCAACGTGCTCATCGATCAGATTCTCAGCAAACTCATCGAATACATTATGAACTGTCTCCATGCGGCGGCGGTAGCCTCCCCAGTCGAGAAAGGCCAGAGATGGAATGAAGTCTCCAAGAACAACTGCTGCCCCCCGCTCAGTTGATAGTCCGAGTAACTTCTACAAACTGTGTTGGCTCAGGTTAACCGACCGCGTAACTCTCTTGCTTTCCTCCTGCAGAGATTTAACCATGGCAGAGGCCTCTTCCTCTCTCACCCAACTGAATCATCCGGTTCTCTTCGCCGTCAGCAACTCAATTGTGCCGAGCTTTCTCATCTGCCTCCAGTAATCTCCATAGGGGCTAGCGCTACGTCTCTGTGCTCGGAGGCCTGTTCGCAAATATTAGATCGTGGGTCTTAGGAAACTCTTTGGCCATGGCAGGAGAAGAGGCCACAACTGTGGGTACAGAGCCTAACCAGAGGAACGTGATGGCTCCGTACTTTTTTGCTAGATCAGCAAGTGACTGGGTTTTAAAATGAAGTTGGTTGTGTATATATAACTGAGAGTGGAACTTAAAACCTCTCACATGAAGTTCATTGAGTGAGTTCTATAATCATTTATAAAGAAGTTATTTGTGTTTCAAATTATTTTATAATGATAGTTTGAAATCATTAGTACAGAAATTATTTTCTTTTCATATCGATTGATTTTAGACTGGTTTTAATTATTTTTAAAATATTTTTCAATTAAGATATTTTCCAATATATATTTCAGGTTACTGATGGAAAATTTAGATTGCTTGATTATCATACTTAGTTTAGACTGGTCATGTTTTTATGTATCTATAAATCGATAGGATATAGCTCATATAATTGTCCTACCTTGATCTCATTATTATTTTCAAATTTTCATTTTCTTTGAATGTATTCTTTATTAATTGAAAATGTCCTACATGAATACATAATCCATAAAGTCATTGTGAAAAGGAACAAATTCTATTACAATAAATAAAACTATCCTCCTATATTTGACTAGTTGACTTGCAAGTTTCTTTTTTACAAATACCAATCCTAAAGTTTATTAGTTTAAACAATATGAAATAGTACACAAAATATGGCTTAAAACAACTTGATAAATTTAGAGTAATTTTTCTTTTATCAATTTAGTTGATTTTTCTAATGTAAGATTTTATAAGATTGGTAAAGATAGCTTTGCTATCCAATATGTGAGTTCATTCTTTAATAGTGGTTTATTTTAGACTAATGCTTAATAATTTTAGACTTTATTTAATGGTGGTTGAGAGGTATTATATTTTAAGATTAGATAATATTTTCCTTCATATATCTATTGGTACATTAGATATTGTATTTTACATATAAATTGTCAATTTCTTTACCCAATTTGTTTGTATTATTATTCATCTCTAAAACTTAATGTTCATCACTATTAGTATAATTAAATATTTACAAATTATATATATATATATATATGAAGTGGATTGGCCACTATATATATTTTATTAATAAAACCTAATTCAAAGTCTTTATATGGAAAGAATCAGGAAAAAAAATCCAGCATCATTGATGTTACATAAAAAGAGTTAGAAAGTATTCACCTATTACAATATTGGTTGCATGAAAGCCAACAACAACATCACAAAACAAAATCCCCTAGATCTATAGACTATAAGAACTCGTGTCACATAAAATCTGCAACCAACAACGAACTCAATGTCAAATAAGCCCACTTACTTGTTAGATTTTTTATCTAATGTAATCACTTTATGAAATTATTCATCAAGAATAGTATTGCCAAGTGGAATGGTCCTTTCTTGATGAAAACTGTTATAGCCCCTGTTAGCTAAATAATCTGACAAACCATTTCCTTCACGAAGGGTATGTGAGATAAGGACTTCAATGGATGAGTATAATAGGAGACAAATTTGTTGAAGGATATAAGCCAGTTTCCAATTATGGGATACTCTTTTAATAGAAGTAGTGATTATTACCATGGAATCCCCTTCCACTTGAATGTTGCGGAAGCCAACTTATTTTTCCAAGACCATCCCAAGAAACAATGCTTGTGCTTCTTCCATATTATTTGAACTACGAGGAAGGGGAGAAGATGTGAAAGCTAGTACATCACAATGATGATCTCTAATGCATACACCAACACCTAATTGCCCTGGATTGCCCCAAGATGAACCGTTAAAGTTTAGTTTGATTTTTTTGACAATAGGTGGAACCTAATGTACTTTATCTTTATCATGGAATGAAGCTGCACTTGGTTGATGACACCAACCAATAGGCACAAGGATATTTTTCCACTCATGAATAATAACACTATCCCAAGAAGACAATATTGGATTGCATTTGAGTTTTGGGTGGCTAGTGTTTACCAGTTTCAAAATGAATTTTTCAATAGAACTAAGAACATTTTCAATTGTGGAAGGGTGTTGGTGGAATATTCTCTTGTTCTATTCCCACCATAACGCCCAAACCACTAAAGTCAAAATGCAAGTCCAAAGGCTTGAGAAGAGTGAATTGGTATAAAGCTCACGAAAAGACTAAAAGGGATCCCATAATTTATTTGGAACAAGAATGAGACAATGAAGTTTGGCAAGTACAAATAACCAACATTGCTAGGCAATAGGACAATTGAGGAAAAGATTATCCCCAGTTTCAATCTGTTGGTTACAAAGAAGACAATTGAAAGGCTGAGTGATATTAAATTTAGAAATTCTATCACTAGTTAGATCCCTCTTTTTCAAGGTGATCCATGCAAAAAATCTAGCCTTAAGGAGGGTGACATGATTCTAGTAGAGAGAAAAATCATGACTAGGAGCATTACATGATACTTTTTGTTGAATAATTTTGCAGCCTTCACTAATAGTATATGTGCTATCTCTCCGTGGAGCCCAGAGAATTTGATCTACTTTTCCTATTAGATAGACTACCTTACTTGCTTATAACTTTGATAATATTTCTTGATCATTTGATGAGCTAGGGAGATCCTCTAGATCATTCCAAATCACTTTTATAGAGAACAAACATATTGTTGAAACAAAGTCAATTAAATAGTAGTCCCAAAATGTTTCTATTGTATCAATGATGACCTCCATATGCCCCAAATTGATAAGAGGGGGGATCCATTCCAAGAATCTCTTCAAAACATA
>CM053791.1:607878406-608075906 GCA_028749045.1 Cupressus sempervirens | reverse complement strand
ATAGCCATCCATTATCTGTAACACATTGAGCTTGTCCTCATCCCACCCCGCGAGTGGACATTGCAATACATGAAGTGGTCGTTGTTCTCTCACATAAAGGTGACCTTCATCCTATGGAACTGTTTTTTTCATTTCCAATTTCCAGTCAAATTTAAGCTCCTCTGTTATGTTGTCATCTTCCATACTTAATTAAATCAAAGATCCAGAACTCAATAATGGCTGTCCAGCCGCTAAAAAGGAGACAACGATCACCTTGGTACATGCAGAATATAACTTAATCCTATAAAATTAAATACAAAACTCAATCACATCTGATAATTATGCATGCATTTTCTGAAACACTATGTGATGGTAAAATTTAAACTACAATTCGAGGATATTTATGGATTTTAATAATAAATCTTATTGTTTGTAATTGATTGTTTGTATCAAAGTTTAAATTATTATTTATAGATTTCTTGAATAAAGAAATAGGGGGAACAAATTATAAAGTCATGTGTTTTTAGCACTACACAGTATATAGCAGAGATTGCCAATACAATTTACATGAGACGACAGTAACTATAAGACAAACACATAATGACGAGATAAATAAAGAGAATGATACACTACTCTTGGATTCTCCATCAGTTAAACAAATAAATTAATATTTTTCATTTACAATTGAAATTTACTAAATTTTATATTCATATTTATTTCTAATGTAAAAAAATTAGTTTCTTGTGCAGGTAAATCAAGAAATATTGTAAATTACTCAAAAATAATTTAGAAATAACCCACACCTTAAGCTTATGATTTTTGCTTCCTATTTTTTAGAACACAACTTATGTTACTCTATTTACATTGGTTTTTTGGTTCCTATAGAACTAAATAACATTAAAAACTTAATGAAATTGGGTTTATGGTCCCTTTAAAACCAAATATGCATTACACTCTTATTGACATTGGATTTTTGGTCCCTATACAACCAGATTTATGTTACACTCAAAATAATATAGTATATCTTCCTCTACTTACTCTTATTTGAAGACACATTTTATTGCACACGATATTAGTTTTAAATATGGATAAATTTAATGGTACATTATTCTTGCTTTATTACACACTACATTACTATGTAGACCAAATATATATTACACTCAAAAAAATACAGTACATCTTACATCTTACATCTTAGTGCACTTAGACTTATATCATACTACATTGCACACTATATTACTTTTTAGTATAGATACATCTTATGCTACATTATTCATATTTCAGTGCACACTAAATTATTATTCATTATTAATATGAAAAGTTAATTAATGTCATCTGATTGATTTTATGTGAGGTTTATTTCATGTGCATACTTTTTTCAAAGTCTAACCTATAAAAAGTTACACAATTTAATTATACAATTATATATTCTAGGTCACTTAAACATTGCAAATATCCATGCAATAGGATAATGCATTGAAGAATATTTTTTTCTTAAATACATTGTTTATTAATTAACCGTGAGCTCCTTCAGTGATATAAAGCACCTCTAATCTGTGAAGGACCGGAAAAATGTGTATGACTGGAAAGCCGTGAAACTCAAGGAACAGAGAAAAGTATTGGGTCATTAACGAGGGAGAGTTAGTTAAAGATAAATTTGGGTTTTCTTGGCAAGGGAAGGGGGAAGGAGGGAGATAATGAACGAATGAAGGGAGCGCTGGAGGAAGTGCAGGACTGTAAAAGTGGGAAATGAGCTTATCAAACAAAGATATTGCATTAATTTCTAGGTTCCTCTTTTATTATACCATCCATCGTTAATGAAGATCTCCTTTTATCTCGTTTCTGTGCACATGAATTCATCGCCAAACATATGTAATAATTGGATTGCCTTTTTAGCTTCTGCATTTGCCCTAGTGATATTAATATATGTTATCCACTCTAGAACTAGCTTTCTCATATTTCAAACTGGCTTTCTCATATCAACTAAACAAAAGGGAAAGAAACACGCGTACCTTCATTGAGCACTAGAACCAAATCAGCATACATTATAGTAAAGATTCGATGTGCAATAGTAATAATCAGTTTCAATGTCTATTGAGGGTATAGCCAAATCCTTTTTAGTAACTTATTTGATGTTTGTTTTGGTTCATAATTAATTCCACCTTTTGATTTTCTAACTTTTGTCTCTGTTTTAGGTGTTTGTGTTCTCTGTGATAGCAAGCATATAATAATTTAGAGGGCTCACTCTTTGCATTCAATTTTCCTTCCTCTGCATCGACAACTCTTTGAAGTTGGCATTTTCTCAATATAAGCACCAAACAACAAGAAAATAGACACACAACAGAAATTATTTTGTTTTCTACACTGTAAAGCTTGTAAATCACCACAAATTGCAATTGTGTCAAGTTCAATTCATACGTTACAGAGAGCCCTACAAATTGATAAAATATTATTAAGCAATGGGGTAGTTAAAACATATCCTTCACCGGTAGGCACTAGAGGAAATTAAGCATAACATTGGAAGAAATGATGCATTGCCAAAATAAGACACAAATTTGTCATCCACAGGCTAACATACAACAAAAGAATCGAATGCAATTCCTTTTCTTCCCAGATACAGATCTTTTGTCATGAAACCTCCGAAACAAAGAAGGACGGCCACTCGGGATCTTTACATTGCAGCCAAATAAAAACTGATACAATTTCTTTCTTGACATTACAAATAATAAGAATCACTCGTTGAAACAAAATATTTTTCTATAAATACAACCCCAAATTCCTTCGGCTATATATCTTATCATTTTTCGTGTATAACTACATTTGGTTCAGACATCATGAAGAAAACTAATGTTTTCGAATGCATAGGAGTATTGATTTTGTGGCTATTGATTTTAAAGCCTTCTGTAAGTAGTCATTTTTACCATCTGGTCGATGTATATATATGTTAATTTTTTTATGTATTGCCTCTCATATAGCCTCTATTACATTTGTAATCAATTTTTTTTTTGCATCGTTTACATTTTTTATAGGTAAAAATTATTTGCGTTTGTGATTTTCAGATGTAATTGCTGTTGTAAGGATCAAATAAACTATAATTTCAGTGTCCGTACTGGTAAGTTTAAATTTTAAATATATTTCCTTAATGCATGTAACCACATGTATATTTTTAATGGATGATTCGTAAGTGTTGTTATCCTGTATGTGCATCCAGTTAAAATGCTCCGTATAATTGTTCAGTCCCCATTATGAAATCTTAGACATTGGCTGGCGCATATTTCCATTTTGGCTTTGTAGTGATTACAATAGTTCCAGATTGGTATGCATATGAAGATTAAACCATGTTAAAACTCAATCCTAAATTAAATTCAGATTTAATATTTTGTTTTGTTTTCAAATTTCTAGGATTTCAGATTTGATAATTTTATGATTAATGGTTATGCTCAACAAGATATAAGGCGCATATATTATATATATGAAAGCCAAAGCCATGTGGTTTACAGGGAAAGGCTGGATGGCTTTCATATATATTATATATGCGCCTTATATATTGCTGGGCATAACCATTAATCATAAAATTATCAAATATATATTATATATGCGCCTTATATATTGCTGGGCATAACCATTAATCATAAAATTATCAAATCTGAAATCCTTCATCAAATATTTATAAAAATAACGAATTTGAAAACAAAACAAAATATTGGGTTTTAACATGGTTAAATTTGATTAATAAATTTAAGGTTAAAGATTTTTTTAATCCAATGGTAAGATTAGAATTACATTAAATTTTATTTTATTAAACGTAAAATTATGATTTAATTTGGTTAACCTTTAGTGTTAATATTATTTTTCAATTTTATTTATAAATTTGAATTAACTATTTCATGTATCATGGTTAACATTTATGTTATTTGATTTATTATTAATATGTAATTTTATTTGTGTTTTCAATTTGGATAATAGGTGTAGAATTTAATTTACTAAGTGTTAGAACTAATCATTTTATTAATTTATTACAATAACTAAATGCCATATTTCATAAATTATTAAATTTATGTATTTGAACCAATTGCTATGTTTTGGTATGTTCTCTATCTATTATATTTATTTTGTTGATTAAATGGTTCATGCATAAATTTTTTTTATCTAATATATTGTACATAACAAAAAGTAAACTTTTATTTGATAATCTTTGATATTCAAAATTTAATTTTGTAATAACATGTTTGAATGTCTCATAGTTTTCCTTTCCTAAGTTGCATTTACTACTCAGTAGGTTAAAGAAACATAAATTTTAGAGGAGAAGACCATGCTACTGGTAAGTGTAAAAGTTCATATGACTTATGTCCTTTAAGGAATTTTATTTTTACCAATTTACTTATATTCTTTTTTACCTTATATGAGTAATTGGTTTTTCAAACATTTGGTTAGAATATGAATTCATATAATTGCATCATTAGAAAATTTGCATTCATATTAAAAATTAGAAAAATACAATTTATATATTGGCTTGTGGTTACATTTTCCAAGTTTGACAAACTTTGTAGAACTAGAAAATGCCTCCATGCGAACAGAAACATTTATTTTCAAATTGAGCACCAAGTTGGTTGAAACATAGTCATTTGAAACCTTGGAGTTAGTTATTCAATCAACTTTTATAGAGAGAAATTCAAAAGAATTTTTTTCATTGTCATCGTCGAAAATGACTTATCAATAGAAGTGGCTTTAGAACAATGACCACCAAAAAAGATTAAAACTAGGAAATTATGATTTACCATCTCCCTTTTAGTGAGGATTAAGGTCTTCAACTAGAAAAGATGAGTTTTTGGATCTCAACCATTTTCATAAGCCTCATAGGGACAAAGTGATGCCCAAACTCCATCAATTCATACCACACATTCCATCACCATCTACCTCACAATCCACTACCTCTATACACACCATTTAATTCATCTCTCACCAAAAAAATTGAACTACCACCACACATATCCATGGATTTCTTTGTCAATGCTAAGGATTTTTCAATAAAATTAGAAGGTCAACTCCATGACCTACATAAAATTCATAAAATTGTATACCCAAAATTAATCTACACAAGAATGTAGATAGAAAAAAAATGCATTATGATTTTTAAGGAAATATGTAAAAGTAAACAAATCTAGCATGAGGACATAGTCCTTCATTTATCTCATACACTTTGGGGGAGGTATCATTCAATTGGTGCATAAATTTACCATTGGCACCTATCACATATTGGGAAGCTTTAAAGAAGTTATTCTTGGACCAATTCAAAATGTTCATCAACTTGGCTATCTTACACCACTAGTTTTTGTCCATCAAAAGAGACCCTTTAGAGACTATCTCTTTGTTCAATCACCATTTCCACATGATTTACAAAGAACTCAAATCCCCTTATATGGGACATAGAGACTTTCCTCCATTTTACTACACTTGGACATCTTCTCTTCGAGGTCTACCTCTAACATTTTAAAGCAAAGACTACTCATTCCCATTTTCTATTTTCTAAAAGATACCAATTCCTACAAATTTATTTTTTTGAGTTGAGACTAGTGTGACATCACATTTAGAAGTAGGCAAACCATCTCATTTTTATCCTCTTTGTAAGAATTTTCCTTAGGGCAGAATTTACCCCAGACCAAGGAACTCAAAACACAAGCACAAATTACACTAGAGTATGATCAGAATAATTGTATAGTATTCAATTCTATGTACAAGTACACTAGGAGTGCCTCAATATAAAGGACTCTGAGATGCATCTAGAATGCCTCAGAATCAACACCATGATAAGTCCAACAACCAGACACATGTCCACCAGATATGGGTTATCCTCCATTATGCATGAAAGTAAGTGCGATGATGAGAGGATAAGCCTAAATAGGTGAAACACGCACATTAGTGTTGTAGACAATATGTGCTAAATTAGGAGTGCAAAAAACTATGTTGCCTACATGACAACTCAGTGAATGATGCAAACTCCTATGGTGTAGACACCATGTGCATAATTAGAGTTGTGTACTTGTATGTTGTGTACATGACAACTATAGAAGATGCACAAACTCCTAAGTGTCTCATAAAGAGAAATAATAAAATAATGCACTAACCTAAGTTAACTTAAGTAAAGTGTAAATAGTAAATACCTATTTACACCAACACCCCCACTTAAGTGTAACTTAGGGGAATGCACTTAAGCTCACTAATGCATAATGGGTCCCAACTACTAGGCCATGTTAGGTACCGATGTACAAAAGAAATGCTAAAAAGATGCAATGCAATCTCTCATAAAGTGGAGAAAGAGGGAAAACCTCATGGGAAAAACCCTCCTCCAAAAATAGAGATGAGTACAATAGAGAAGGAGAGAGAAGAAGACCTCATAAGAGGAAAAAATCCCTCCCAGAAGAAGAAGAGAGAAGTCAAGGGACTCCCCTATCTACAACATCCCGCACCCCCAAGAGATCTTGTAAATGAGTATACTTGACCTCGGTGAAGGGTTTGGTGAAAATATTAGTGACCTACTCTACTATAGGATAGCACTGAAGTGCAATGATCTTCTCATGTATTAGATCTCTAATATAGTGCATATGAACCTCAATGTGCTTTGTCTATTGATGCTGAACTGGATGCTTAGATATTTCAATGGCATTTTGATTGTCACAATAAAGAACTATCAACTTAGGTAGATCAAATCCAAACTCCTCCAAGATATGTTGTAACCAAAGAGAATCTATAGCTACATTAACAACCCCTCGATACTCAACCTCTATGGAAGAAATAGCAACATTGTTCTGCTTCTTACTTTCCCAACAAATAGGGCTAGAACCAAGGTGAAAGGTATATCCTGAAGTAGACTTTCAAGAATCTAAGTCTCCTACATAGTCTGAATTTGTGTATCCAATCAACTGAAGCCTTGTACCTGCTACATAATGAATCCCATGTGTATGTGTACCCTTTGTATAGTGCAAAATGTGTTTGGTAACCTTCTAATGAAGCTCATGAGGTTCTCGCATAAAGCGTGAAACCATACCAACTGCAAATGCAATATCAGGGCGTGTGTGTGTGAAGTAAATAAAGCTCCCAACTAATTGTCTGTATAATGTTACATCAACAAGTAGAGTAGTGGACTTAGCCTCTAGCTTGACACCTAATGGGAAGGGAGTAGGAGCAAGTTTATAGTCACTTATGTGAAATCGTGAAAGAAAGTCAAGAGCATACTTAGGCTGTGAAAGTGAAATCCCTGCTAAAGACTGTATGATCTTAATGCCAAGGAAGTAGTGTAGCAAACTCAAGTCTATCCTGAAGAGAGGTCTTGACACTAGCTATGATGGATGCAGTGCTCCCTGTAGTGATCAAGTCATCAACATAAAGCACTAAGATCAAGTGAGAGTCATCCTTCTGAAGAATGTAAACATTTGAATCAGAGTGACATCTTCTAAAACCTATTTAGAGGAGAAATGAATCCATTTTGACATACCAAGCCCAAGGAGCCTGCTTTAAACCATAAATAGATTTCTTTAATCTGCAAACCATAGTAGAATCATGTATGAACCCCTATGGCTGCTCCATATAGATTTCCTCATGAAGGTCACCATTCAAAAATGCACTCTTAACATCCATCTAGTGTAAAGCCCATCCTTGAGCTGCAACAATTGCTAGTGTCAGGCGAATGGAGTTCATTTTGGCAATTGGTGCAAAAGTCTCTATATAATCAATACTTGGAACTTGCGAGAAACCTTTAGAAACAAGTCTAGCCTTATGTTTATCAATACTTCCATCTGCTGCAAATTTGGCTCGATAGATCCACTTGCATCGAACCACTTTTCTTCCCTTCGGAAGGGGAACTAAGTCCCATGTGTTATTTTTCATCAAAGAATTGTATTCTTCCTCCATAGTTGTATCCCATTCTAGAATCCCTGATGCTTCCTTTAAAGACTATGGATCTGAAGCAATGGCTATGTATGCATGTGAAAATGACTTGTGTTGTGACCTAGTCCTCTGAGTGTCTAAAGGATTTCCCACCAATGAACCTACTGCATCAAGGTTCTATTGTGCCCAACGAGGTTTAGTGGAAGAAGATGAAGAAATTTCCTCAACTCTTTGTTGACCCTATGAAGGTGGTGTCCTGTGAGTCAAGGTTTGAGGTATTTCATCTTCCCAGTCACTTTCATCACTTTGATCATTATCCATAGAGGAGGAAGGAGGAGTTGAAGAAGCCAAACTTGGACATGTTTCTTCAAAATGAACACTCCTCTCATAGAAGATTTCATGAGTCTCTAGATTCATTAATTTATATGCTTTGAGATTATCAGGATATACAACAAATATTCATGGTTTGCTTTGAGGTTCTAATGCCTTTCGCTTTTGTGGAGGTATCCTCACCCATGCTGGAGAACCAAAAAATTTGAAGTGCTTAACAATTGGTTTCCTTCCACACCATGCCTCAAAAGGCATTATTCCTTCTAAGGCCTTATGAGGACTTCAATTTTGAATGTAATTGGCACAGCACATGGCTTCAGCCCAAAACACTTGATCAAGAGACTTGTGTTGAAGCATGCAAGTAGTCATTTCTTTTAATGGTTCTATTCTTTCTTTCAGATACACCGTTCTGTTGTGGCATGTATGCAACTGAATGTTGAAGATTTATCCTCTCATGTGTGCAATAGTCTATAAGTTTAGAGTTGACATATTCTCTGCCATTATCTGTCCTTAGTATCTTGATGGCTTTCCTAGATTTCTTCTCAACTTGAGCTTTGAATGTGATAAAGTTGTCAAAGACTTCACTCTTATGAACAAGAAAAAAGATCCAAGTGTACCTTTAAAATTCTTCAATAAATGTGAGAACATAGTGAGCCTTACCAAAAGAAGGTACTCGAAAGGGGCCAGCTACATCACTATGTACCAATTCTAGAATAGCAGTTGCTTTCCAAGACTTTTCCTTGTCATATTTCTCTTCGGGATGTTTACCTATTTCACAACCTGGACATACTCCCTCTGAAAACTGGACTTGAGGTAGACCAATGACCATTTCCTTGCTGCTTAATTGTTGAAGGTAGCGATAATTAAGGTGTCCAAATCTGTCATGTCATAGTTTACTTTGAGTGTGTGAATGAGTCAACAAGGCAAGAGACGTGGACTTAGGCACAAAATGTGAGAAAGAATAAAGTCTTGTCTCATGGTTTGCCTTTCCAATCACCACCATTGAATCATCTTTGAGATTCTTCACCACTACTGTGTTGGGGAGGAACTCTACTTTGTTACCATATCCATAGTGAGTGATTTGATAGATTGAGAGAAGGTTGGTGCTAAGGCTAGGAACATGAAGTACATCCTTGAAGATGCTATTTTCTAAATCAACATTTCCTTTACCTTCCACTTTAAGTTGAGTATCATTACCCACATAGATGTAAGGTACATTTGAAGTTTTTAAAGAGGAAAACTGCCTCCTTGAAGCCCCCATGTGATGAGGTGCTCCAGAATCTAAAACCCATTCCTCCAGATTTTTTGTACTTGCAACTAAAGCTTGGCCCTTTCCCTATGAAGTGGTTGAAGAACCTTTGTCTTTGTATGTATTAGGAACATCAATTTTGTGTTTCCTCATAATGTTTACCAATTCATCAATCTGCTTATCTTTGCACTCATGTTCTTCATGTCCATTCTTCTTACAATAGGAACATGTTTTCTTCTCCTTCTTGTTGGAATTTTTCCCTTTTTTATTGTTCTTGGAAGAAGATTTTCCTTGTTGTGAACAAGAATTTTGAGTAGAAGAAGATTGACTTGTGGAAGATTGTTGTTTTGAGGAGGACTATTGTGTGTCATCTTGTTGCTTGGCCTTCCATTGCTTCTGCTTCTTGTTTGAGTTTTTACCTCTTGAATTACCTTCATTTGCTACCAAGGCTTTAGTTTTCGAAGACTTGAGAATTCCCATACCCACTAGATTGTCATGTTCTAAGATCAACATTTCTAAGAATTTCTCAAATGAAGGCTTAACATATGCACTACCCATTGTTAATTTGTGTGTATTAAAGCTAGAAACAAAAGGAGCATATTCAGATGGAAGATGAGTCATGATGTGTTTGATCATCTTTCCATCTTTACTAGGTTCACCAAAATCATTCAGCTATGCCCTATACATTTCTACTTGGGTAAGATAGTCTTTAATTGTGTCAAAATTTTTAGGATCCAACTTGAGAAGTTTATCCTCTATTGTGTAAGCCATGTCTTCATCTACTATCCCATACAAAGCTTCTAGTTTATTCCAAACATCTATTGGATCTGTAAGCTTTCGAATGTGAAATTTGACAGGATCAGAGATATTTTTCAACAAGGCTCCTAAGGCCATCTCTTGTTTGGATTCACAATCTTCTTTACGAGCTTCATCAACATCAACAGGAGGTTTCTTGGCTACACCAGTGACATAATGCCATAAACCTTTTTCCACCAATGGCTCTATAATATTTTCTTTCCAAGTAGAATAATTATGTGGAGTTAACTTTGAAAAAGAACCCATAATGTAAGAACACAAGATAAAGGAGACACAGTACACAATACACACCCCCTCTTTTCACTCAATAAAAAAATCCTCCCCCAAATAAATGATTTTGGCACTTTATATATAGTGCATTTACAATGGGCCACTTGTCAAAATGGACAAAGTAGGCTTTTTGGTTTTTCTAATTACAACATAAATTGTGAATCATTACAAGGCAAAACAAGACCTATCTTTAAAAGTTCTACTTTTGTCCAAATAAGACTACAATCTGATTGCAGATCTGAAAACTAGACGAAAAAATATACACTTTCAAAAAAAATGAAACCTAAAAAAGAGTCTAGATGAGCCTGTACGATGCCTTTGAAGTCGCAAATCTCAGGATTAGATAGGTATAGTCATGAAAAACTATGATTTCTAACCAATCCCTACACCAAAACCAGAAACTAGTTGCACCACTAAAAAATTTAGGAAATTTTACCCAAAATTTTAAAAAATTGCACCTAATTTGGAGTCTATATGATCAAGTTATGACTATTTGAAGTCAGGCTGCCAAATCAAAATTGCATATGAAAGGGGGTCAACAGAGGAAATCACTGTGTTATATTTGACATCCAAAAGTTCATCTCAACAGTTCAAAAATGCTCAAGAATAATTATCATATGGCTGTCAATTTTAGGCATAGGTTTTGTTGATGTCAGCATCTATTTAGGCCAATGATGACGTCAACCAGTACGGATGATGATGTGTCCCTTTATGAATTGTATAGATAGTGCAAGCATGGATTGCTGATTGTGTAGGTACAAAAGGTGAGGCCATGTGTCGACTAATTATTTGTCTACGTGGTATATTTACTGATGTAGTGTGTGCGCTGTTGGCATGGATTGTCGGAGTCTGATTAGACTCCACATGTCTACCAAAGTTTGATTTTACGATGCCAAGTTCGTTGTTTCTGAGCTGATGTTCAGATTTGGGGAGATCATGCCACATGGTGGCTTGGTGTTGACACTAAAGGGATTAAAACTACAAGTGCCAAATTTTATAAACAGTGACACTGGAGTATGTTTTCACCATCAGAGTTTAGGGGATTAGTCCCACATCGGCTAAATGATTGAACTCAATGATTTATATAAACAAAGTAAGCCTCCTCATAAGTATGTGAAGCCACTCTGTGGGAAGGGATGGCTTGGCCAGTGGGATATATGAATGTTTTTGGTCGGTTGTGTAGCCAAAAAGGTTGTGTTTCCCACTGGTTGGGAAATATTCTCCGAACTTCACAAAAAGAATATTTCGCTCACTATCTTGACCTGTCGCCTATGAAAAAAAGAGTAGTCCTTATGAAATATTAAGTAGATAGTTCTAGCCTATCTGCTACAATAACAATAATTTTTCCTTCCTCTATATACTCGACTGGGTAGAGAATGCTTTTGAAAAAAAATATTTTCAAAAAATATAGAGAAATAAATTGCAGAATTAATCAGATCCAGAAATTAATTAAGTAGACCAAAATAGATCATACCTGTACTTGCAAATCGGGCCTTTGGGTTTTGATTTGCAAAAAAAATTTGCCTCTCGATTGATTATGGCCTAAAATAGGAAAATTTATAGTCAATCTTTATTGAATCTTTGCTCTGGATGCAATGGCAAGGTTTGCTTCGACTCTAGATGCTCCCAATTGTAGCTGATGCTCTGGATCTGAATCAAGTCCCTTAAAGAGATGAATCAATGAAGTCTCCAAAGGCTATGTGATGAGTATCTCCCTCAGTCTGATACCATGTAAGAATTTTCCTTAGGATAGAATTTACCCAAGACCAAGGAACTCAAAACACCATAACAAATTAGACCAGAGTATGATCAGAATAATTGTATAATACTCAATTCTATGTACAAGTACACTAGGAGTGCCTCAATATAAAGGCCTCTAAGATGCATCTAGAATGCCTCAAAATCAGCACCATGATAAGTCCAACAACTAGGCACATGTCCACCACATATGGGTTATCCTCCATTATGCATGAAAGTAAGTGCAATGATGAGAGAATAAGCCTAAAAAGGTGAAACATGCACATCAGTGTTGTAGACAACATGTGCTAAATTAGGAGTGCAAAAAATTGTGTTGTCTACATGACAACTCAATGAATGATGCATACTCCTATGGTGTAGACACCATGTGCATAATTAAAGTTGCGTACTTGTATGTTGTGTACATGACAACTGTAGAAGATGCACAAACTCCTAAGTATCTCATAAAGAGAAATAATAAAATAATGCAAAATAATGAAATAATGCACTAACCTAAGTTAACTTAAGTAAAGTGTAAATAGTAAATACCAATTTACGCCAATACTCTTTAATCAAAATTAGGGCCTTAAATTCCTCAATAGGTTCATCCATGTTCTCCTAATTATATATCTTGTAAGTAAAATATTATTCCACACCCAACAAGCTATCATCCCACCTTACTGCATGTCCAATCCCCTACCCTCTTTTCTACTATATTATTCATCTTCCTAGAAATGTGAAATTTCATTATGATTTGTTTATTAATACTTTCTATATTGTATGAAATGCACAATTCATCTACCTTCTTTCCTACACAATTAACATTGTGTGAGGCCTCACCCCGACCAATCGTAGCATAGTGATACATTACTATTATTTTGATACACACGACTCAAGATGTCGAGACATTATCTGATGCTTTGAAAATATTATTTTTTATTCACGTTGTGTGATGTTACTTTTAGATATTTGATGTTCGTCATTTAATGTTTTATGTATATGTATTTTGATGAAATAAGTAAATGTAGGATTAACACTTTGATTTAAGAGATTTTAATGGTTAAGAATTGAATAGGATGAGAGAAACCTTGATTTGTTTTATAGATGTATGTTTTAATTTATGTGATTCCTAATATGTATATACATATGTGCATGTGATTTTATGGGACTAATGATGTGTGCAATGAATGCACAGGATATTTTAGCCGAGAAACCCGATGGAGGAACAAAAATGATCCCTATGTGCTTTTTGTGAAAACCTTGTTGTTTGTAACTAAATTATATTGTAAGGTGTATGAATATATCTTTCTATGACCAGTAAATGTTAATGTTTGTAATTATGTTGTTATAGTGTCACTTGACACTTGTGAATTTGCATATGCATTCCAGCAAGCTAGTTAGGGTTATCTATGTAACCTTTGGACCTTAGTCAAATTTCGTTAGTGTCTTAATTGCTAATTTGTTTGTTAATCAAGTTTAGTCACCCCTAATCCAAATTAGTGCTTAACCTAAATTTTTAGAGTTGTTAGATGGTCCTAAATATTTCCTAGCTTTTGTTTGGTTCCAAATCATTTCCTAAGGCTTTAAAACATGAAATTTTTATAACGAAGGGGTATGGGTATGGGTTGGGGGCATTTTCCAACCCCTAAGCCCATTTAGTTGACTTTTGAGATCACTCAAAAAGTCTATTTTTGCCTTTGTGCAAAAATTGAAAGTGGTTACCATGAGTTGCATAAGCTCAACTCCACTTAGTGGTTAACCTTAGGATTGGTTGAGTTAGAGACTTCTAGATTTCTAGGTGAGTAGGGGAAGTTATTATTTTTTCTTGGTGGTTGAATTTGGATCTTATTTAGAGGCCCTTCTTGGAGTAGTTTTAGTTTTTACCCAATCTCTACTTTTAGAGAGGAGTCTTAGAAGATTGAAGGCAAGAAAGGAAAAGCTCTTCTCAAATTGATCATTTACCATAACCTCTTTGTGAAGGTAGGAGTTCTTCATCTCCCTTGTTCAGATTGTTTATGCTTGTTTCATGCTTATGCTATGGTGTTGTTATTTGGATGCTTGTATGTATGCTGGGTATGTTGGGAAGGATTGCAGCCATGTTTCTTGAAAGCTTTTCTTTCATGTTTGTGTTTGAATTTTGAATTTTTCTTGTATGGGTGTTTTGGTATTACTCACCCTTGGATAGGGCAGAAGTGACCAATTTCAGGAAAGGTCTTTTTAGTTGGACTCCAACAAGTGGAGAATCTCTCATCAGGATGAGAAGAGAGAGATAGGGTAGGGTGTTATGGGCCCCTACCTATCAGTACAAACCTCGTATGAGATTTGGCATGTTGAAATGGAAGAACAAAAGTTCTTGATTTATGGCCCTGATTAGGCATGTATTTTGGTGTTGTGTCTGACATCTCCTATTGGAAAAATCCACCTTTCCTTAGTTTTGATTCATTGTGAATCCTGTTGTGAAAACCTAGTATGAATATGCATGTTTGATTTTGTCTCTAGGTCATGGTTGTTGACACCTAATCAGATTTTGTTCCCTCCACGATCTTAGCGATGTGTTGCAGAAAATGATATAGATCCCTTGATAAGGGACTTGAAGGAAATTTATTTGATTGTTGAAAATTTGGATTGAAATCTTATGAAAATTTTATTGAATAACGTTGTTGTAATGGCAAAGACGTCGAGTTTTCTTCATGGTACTTTTACAACTGAGCCTTTGGATAAGGTTTGCTAATAAAATAGTGGTTGAGTATTATTGCTTTTCATGAGATTTGACATGCCATGTAAAAAGGGGATTAAAATGTTTATGTCTTTTACCCCCTTGTTAGCTTTGGTCACACCTTCTGCAAGTTTGGGTCTGCGCATATTTTTGTCTTGTGTAGAGCACTATACCATGACCAGTGCTTGGGAAGCACTTGGAAATGCATTGGAGTTTGAGGGGATTGGGATGTGATGTGGGGTTGGGAGAGTAGTGATGTGTTGGCACCAGCTTAGTGGGTAGGATGTGTTGAGTGGAGGATAAAATTGTCTTGCTTAAATTAAACCATTTCATCCCCCCCTTTGGTCAAGATAGGTAGGTGCTAGGTTTTGAGGGGAGGATGTGGAAGTGAGTATAGGGTGTGGTTAGAAAGTAGATTAGTTTTTGTCCTAGCATAGTATGTGTTAGATATTTATTTAAGTTTGTTTTAATGTGAGTAGTGTTAAGTTAGTTTCTAGTTTAGTATTATGTTAAATTGTAATTTAGTTTAGTTTAGTATAAATTAGTTTATGTTAATGATGTTACATCTTTTATTATTAATATTTTTTAGTAGTTTTTTTATTAAGAAGTTAGTCATTAATTATAATTAGTAGTTGTTGTTGTTTAGGGATTGTAAATTTATATATATATATATATATATATATATATATATATATATATATATATATATATATATATATATCAGTAGTTTTAAATTACTTAGAGTGTATATAAAATATTTTTTTTAAAAAGTTAGTGGATTCGTTCATACGTGTTAATATTAGCATATTTTATTTTGTTGAGAGTCTTAAGGTGTTAAGAACTTAGTGTTAAGGTTAACTAGTTTAAAAAGATAGTGTAGTATAAACCAAAAATGTTAAATCTTAGATTAATCATGAAATTTGTTTTTGAAATTAAGTAGTAAATTTAAATTAAGTATAATTATGTAAAAATATAACTATTGATCAATATCAATCATATAGCAAAAGTTCCAAATTTAATGATTGACTCAATCTTCATGATTATAAACTTAAGATGAAATGTAGAGAACCTCTACTTTAACTATGATCACAAACATATCTACTTAATGAATTTTAATTATTAATTTAAAAAAAAGAAATTTGTGCATTTCCGTCCTTGTATTTTGGGCATGACATTTTGGTATCAGAGCTTGTGTTTCAACACTAGGAACCTTAAACCATTGTTCTTCCTAACTTAACTCAAACATTTTATTGTGTAGATGCCTCCTATTACTCGAAGTAACCGACGAGGTAGAGGTCATAGGGCTAGGGGTGGTAGAGCATGATAGGAGGATGGACCACCACCACCTCTACCACCACCTCCATCTCCATCGAACTTGAACCAGGACATTATAGACGCACTTCAAACTTTGATCGATGTAGTTCAGCAAAGGGTAGTACCTATAGTTCAGCCATGTCAGCAGATTCCCATAGTGTAAGTAGAGGGACCCGGAGGAGGCGGACCCAGAGTCTAAGAGAGGACTAGGAGTCCCCCATTGAGGCAGATAGAGGGGCAAGGTGAGCATGAGGGTGAGTCAATACACCAGAGAGCACCCTCACTTGATAGACCTCCTAGGCATATAGGAGATGATATCATGAAATTGATTCAGCTCAGGCCACCATTATATACTAGTTCTACTGAGGGGACAGTAGTAGATGCATGGTTACAGAGCCTACAGTGGTGCTTTGGATTATGTCCTTATGGGAGTAATCTTAAGGCATGCCTAGTATTTCATTAGTTGAGAGGAGATGCCTCCAATTGGTGGCTTCAGGAGGAGACCATAGGAGGAGTGAGGATGGATACCATCACATGGGAGTCATTCTTAGAGAGATTTTGAGAGAGGTACTAGTTAGAGCATTTCAGATAGAAGCAGATAGAGGAGTTTCATTCTCTATATCAAAGGGGTCTTATAGTAGTTTAGTACGAAAGAAAGTTTTCTTTAGCTCCTTCCTTATGTGGAATACATGAAGGATGAGAAATTTTGGGTGCATCACTTTATCATGTGTTTGAAATTCTCACTTCAGGGTCTAGTTCGGATGACCGTTCCTAGCACCATCAAATAGGTAGTGGAAATAGTACTAGTTGCTGGGGATACTTGAGGTAGGTAGGAGTCATGGGATCAATCTCAAAACCAAAACTCTGCTCAGCAGAAACCCCCTTGGAAAGGGAATCAAAACTATACAGTAGGGTCCTCTGAGGGCTAACAGTCTCAGTATTCAAAACCATAGCAATAGCAGCAACATAAAACTTCTCAGGGTTATCAAGCCTCTAAGCCCAAGTAGTGGAAAATATAGGGTCCCAAGCAAGATCATAAAGTACAAGCCCCACAGTCATAGTCAATGAAGACTCAATAGTCTTCAAGGGGTGGATACAATGGATCTAGTAGGTTAGGAGACCCACAACAATCTAGATCATAGGGTGCATGATCTTACACCTGAGGACCATGCTACACTTGTGGTGGCAAGGGTCATATAGCTTAAGAGTGTTCATAGGGACTAGGCATCTGGTGGTCAGAGAGGGGGTTTTTTAGAGCCGATAGTTGGTGACATGGGTAGATCCCATAGATTTTTTGCAGTGGTTGACAACCGCTAGGGTTAGCATCAAGCCACAGTTATCGAGGCTATAGGTATTATTCAGGGCCATATGGTTGTATTTTTATTTGATTCCAGAGCTACTAACTCTTTTATATCTCCATATGTGGTAGAGAATTATAGGCTAGTGGCAGTTAGATAGGATGTCAGTTGGGAAGTAGAGTTAGACTCAGGAGCCAGAGTGTTAGTTAGTTCCATGGTGTAGAATTGTCAGATACATATCGGAGGCATGTCCACTATGTTTGATCTACGCATTATCCCTCTAGATTCTTATGATGTTGTTCTTGGCATGGATTGGATTTATACCAATAATGCCAAGATGGATTGTCAACAGAAGAGGGTGGAATGTGTGGATGATGATCGTATCTCTAGGGAGATCTTTGGAGTGAAGAGACCGGTATCTCTTTGTATGATTTTCACTATGCAACTTAGACGGTGCATGCAAAAGGGTTGTCAGTTGTTTGCTATCACCATCCCTCAATGATTTTCCAATCCTATAGGAGTTTGCCGATGTGTTTCCTTCAGAGCTTCCTAATATTCCTCCACCTAGAGTAGTGGATTTTCATATAGACCTTGTGCCAGGAGCTAATCTAGTTTCGAGAGCACCATACCAGATGACTACTCATGAGGTTAGTGAACTAAAGGCTTAGTTGGAGGACCTCTTAGAGAAGGGGCATATTCGACCTAGTGTGTCACCTTGGGGTGCACCAGTGATCTTCATAAAGAAGAAGGATGGATCACTTAGGTTGTGTATTGATTATCGGCAATTGAACAAAGTGACCATCAAGAATCGATATCCTCTTCCTAGAATCGATGATCTCTTTGACCAATTGTAGGGTGCCTGAGTATTTTCAAAGATTGATATGAAGTCAGGTTATCATTAGTTGAGGGTTGTAGATAGTGATATCCCCAAGATTATTTTTCATACTAGGTATGGTCACTACGAGTTCACCATTGTACCATTTGGCCTCATGAATCCTCTAGCTGTATTCATGAGCCTCATGAATGGAGTATTTTGTACCTTTTTGGATAAGTTTGTGTTTGTTTTTCTTGATGACATTATGATTTATTCTCATGATGAGAAAGAGCATGAAGACCACCTAAGGTAGGTATTGCAGAAGCTAAGAGAGAATCTGTTGTTTGGCAGCTTGTCGAAGTGTGCGTTCTTTAGACTTGAGATACATTATTTGGGTCATGTCATATCAGGTAATGGAGTTTTAGTAGACCAATCAAAGATTAGGGCCATGATGGATTGGCTAGCACCCACTAGTGTCACTGAAGTGAGGAGCTTTATGGGGCTAGCAGGATATTATCGATGCTTCATTTCAGGATTCTCTAAATTGGCACACCCCCATCACATCTCTTCAAAAAAAGGGGAAGGAGTACGAGTGGACAGAAAAGTTTGATAGAGCTTTTCAAGAGCTCAAGAGAGCCCTCGTGAGTGTACTGATTCTTGCAGTGCTAGATTCTTCTATAGATTTTGTGGTGTGCACCGATGCATCTTTAGATGGTATAGGGGTAGTCCTTATGCAGGATGGATGAACTATTTCCTTTGAGTCTAGGAAGTTGAAGACTCATGAACTCAATTATCCTATTTATGACCTAGATCTTGTGGTAGTAGTTCATGCCTTGGTGAGATGGTGACACTTCCTTCTGGGTCATAGATTTGAGCATCATTCTGATCACCAGAGCTTGCAGTACATATTTACTTAGCGGAACCTTAATGCTAGGCAAAGAAGGTGGATGGAGTTTCTGTGTGAGTAAAATTTTGATGTTCATTACATCAAGGGAAAGGAGAATGTAGTTTCAGATGCCTTAAGTAGAAGGTGCCATGAGCTTTCATCTGTGACTACTTGCACTGACTTGAGAGAGCGAATCTTACAACACTTACCAGTCAATGAGCTTTATGTAGAAGTGAGTCAGATAGTGCATTCTTGGAGACCCTTGGAAGGGAAGTATTTAGAGTATTCCTTAGAGTCTGACAAACTTTTGCATCGTAGAGGACGTATGTATGTACCTTCCATTAGGGGTTTGAGCGAGCTCATTGTACTTGAGGCTCACAGAGCACCTTATGCAGCACACCCGGTGTTAAGAAGTTGCATGCAGATTTGAGGCCGTTGGATAAAAGCACAAACCTGTGTCACCTTTTATGAAGAAACGTGATATCAAAATGTGACAGTTCAACATTAATGACAAAGAAAATAGTATTTGTGTTTAGAATTTGAAAATGATGTAAATTGATGAAATGTGTAGAATTGGATGAACTTTATGCCTATCATTTTTTTAAAAAAACTTGAATAAGAATTTATTCATTTCTTTTATTTTGAAGTCCCTTTTTAAACTATAAAAAATATAGGGTGTAGTTCCCGTCAAAAAAAAAAATGAAAATCATCTTTTTTTGTTTTGATTTGAAAATATCTTATAGATGACATGAATATCTAGTGCATAAAAAAAGAAATAGTTATTTTTGATCTATATTTTCTTTGTTATAAGTACTCAAGCTTGACCTTCTCAGAAGCCAACAGTTTTTTCCTCCCGTCAAAACTTCCCAATCAAATCTACACCTTCTTGAGGAAAACTTACATATTCATGAAGAGGACTCTCTCTTCTAAAGATAAATATAATTTTTATTTTTATTTTGGTATGATTTACTATTTTTTTTTCTCTTTTTTAAGTGAGCATCTTCTAAAATGTTGAAATATTGACTTATAATATTTTGAAATTATAGCATATTATAACTAATCAAAACACTCAAAAATTTATATAATGATGATATTGAATCTAAGATCTATAAAATTCTATTTTTTTTTTCGAATAAAATTGAGTTTTGATAGAGGAATGACATTTGACCAAAATAGGTTTTGATATAAAAAACGGTGACACAGATTTGTTGTTTTACCTAGTTGTATCATTGGCTAGGCATGAGAGTACAAATTGCTAGCATAGTTGTGAGATACCTTGAGTGTCAGAGGGTGAAGGCGAAGCACCGTTATCCTGGTGGGATTCTTCAGCCACATGAGATTGAAGAGTGGAAATGGGATAATATATGTATGTATTTCATTGTTGGTCTTCCCATGTCATCTTGCTACCATGATGCCATTTTGGTGATAGTTGACACATTGACCAAAGTTTCCCATTTCTCACCAGTGCATACTATATTTATAGCACGAGACATAGCATAGGTATTCTTGCGGGACATTGTCAAGCTTCATGGTGTTCCCTGTAAGATCATCTCTGATAGAGACTCATTATTTACTTCTTCATTCTAGAGAGAGTTGTAGGCAGCTTTGGGCACTAGGCTCAATTTTAGTACAACATACCATCCTCAGACTGATGGTCAGACTGAGCAAGTGAACTAGGTTTTGGAGGACATGCTACGTATGTACGTGATGGACCATCAGGTCAAATGGGAGGAATACCTTCATCTTGTCGAGTTTTCCTATAACAATGGGCACCATTCCTCCATAGGTATGTTTCCTTATGAGGCCTTGTATGGAAGACTGTACAGGATGCCCTTGAGTTGGGATAGGATCAAGGATCGACTATCTATTGGTCCCCAATTAGTCAAGGAGATGGAGTAGCAGGTGACCTTGATTAGACAGCACCTAAGAGAGGCACAAGATAGACAAAAGGAGTGATGGGGACACAACCCAAGAACAGAATGGACACAATAGAAAAGGGAAATTATATTAACTGAGAAAATAAGCTAGTACAAATAGTATAGAGAAAATAAACTTCAAAACATGCCCAAAGGGCTTACAATAGCATAAATCTAGAGATAATTTCTCCTTTCAGTACCTCCTCTCAAACTCGACTCTGAACTGCCTTTTACAATGCTAGAAATCTCCTTAAATAGACCCCAAAGGGTTAAGGACTAGGAGTACATTCTAGAAAGTGCTGGTAGGAATCTACTGACCAAATAGAAGGTTCTAGAAGCTGTGGTAGAAGTTGGCGCAAATCTAGAAGAATCTAGAAATAGTAACCAAACTTTCGGGAGGCATAACTTTTGAACCCTAGCTTCGATTGACGAACCGTTTACATTTTTGAAAAGCTCTCAAAGTGCTCTATAGCCCAATGAAAACTTTCGCTCATCCCCCATTTTTTGGCCCTTTTCGAGGTCATTTAATGCCCCTAACCTGACTTTGAAGCATTATTAGGAGGTCTCCAAAACCTGAAAAAATGCAATTAATTTCAAACCGTGGGGCCTTTTGACCTAATTCTTTTTCTGGAATGCTCTAAATCACAATTACATTCATCTGGCCAATTCACACCTTCTAGGTCACCAAAATGATGGCCAAATTGCATGCTCCTATTTTTTTTGGAAGTTTCTAGCACACTGATAGTTGAACTGTTAGAGTTGGAACCTTTATTTGACCGAAATGGGTATTCAAAAATGTAAAGACATGAAACAAAAACTAAGTCTAAGTACATTTTTTTGGGTGACACAGGATTGCCCTTATACCTTTGGATGCTCCTGCATCAAGGAGTATGCTGATGTGAAGAGGATAGATCGAGAGTATCAGGTCGATGATAGAGTGTTCTTGAGGGCGCAACCACATAAGAGAGTGATTCAATTCCGAAAGGGATCTAAAATAGCACCCCAGTTTGTTGGACCATTCGAGGTACTAAAGAGGATAGGACCTGTTGCATACCATTTAGCTTTGCCACCTAGCCTATAACACATCCATGATGTGTTTCACATTTTAGTGCTTAGAGGATACATTTATGATGAGTGTCATATTATAGATTGGGATAGTTTGCAAGTCAATTCAGATGGACAGCTAGCACTAGAGCCTATCAGTATTATTGCCCGATGGACCCTAGCACTTTGAGGTCAAGAGCTAGACCAAGTTAGGGTCTAGTGGGATTGTTATGACCAAGTCATAGCTTCATGGGAGGATGCATCATATATGTGATCTAAATACCCTTATCTTTCTGATGAACTCTAGGAGGAAGTTCATGCCTAGTGGGGGAGGATGTGAGGCCTCGCCTCAATCCATCATAGCATAGTGATACATTACTATTATTTTGATACTAACGACTTGAGATTTTGGGACCTTATATGATGCTTTGAACATATTATATTATTTCATGTTGGTTAATGTTACTTTCAGATATTTGATGTTCATCATTTAATGTTTTATGTATATATATGTTGATGAAATAAGTAAATGTAGGATTAACACTTTGATTTAAGAGATTTTAATGGTTAAGAATTGAATAGGATGAGAGAAACCTTGATTTGTTTTATAGATGTATTTTTTAATTTATGTGATTCCTAATGCGTATATACATATGTGCATGTGATTTTATGGGACTATTGATGTGTGCAATGAGTGTGTAGGATATTTTAGCCGAGAAACTTGATGGAGGAATAGAACTAATCCCTATGTGCTTTTTGTGGAAATCTTGTTGTTCATAACTAAATTATATTGTGAGACATATGAATGTATCTTTCCATGATCAGTAAATGTTAATCTTCGTAACTGTGTTCTTATAGTGTCACTTGACACTTTTAAATTTGCATATGCATTCCAACAAGCTAGTTAGGGTTATCTATGTAACCTTTGGACCTTAGTTAGATTTCATTAGTGTCTTAATTGCTAATTTGTTTCTTAACTGAGTTTAGTTGCCCCTAATCTAGATTAGTGCTTAATCTACATTTTTAGAGTTGTTAGATGGTCCTAAATATTTCCTAGCTTTTGTCTGGTTCCAAATCATTTCCTAAGGCTTTAAAACATGAAATTTTTATACCCAAGAGGTATGGGTATGGGTTGGGGGCATTTTTCAACTCTTAAGCCTCTTTTGTTGACTTTTGAGGTCACTCAAAAAGTCTATTTTTTTCCTTTGTGTGAAAATTGAAAGTGGTTACCATGAGTTGGATAACCTCAACTCCACTTAGTGGTTAACCTTAGGATTGGTTGAGTTAGAAACTTCTAGATTTCTAGGTGAGTGGGGGAAGTTATTGTTTTTTTTGGGTGGTTGAATTTGGATCTTATCTAGAGGCCCTTCTTGGACTAGTTTTGGTTGTTACCCAATCTCTACTTTTAGAGAGGAGTCTTGGAAGATTGAAGGTGAGGAAGGAAAAGCTCTTCTCAATTCGATCATTTACCATAACCTCTTTGTGAAGGTAGGATTTCTTCATCTCCCTTGTTCAGATTGTTTATGCTTGTTTCATGCTTATGCTATGGTGTTGTTATTTGGATGCTTGTATGTATGTTGGGTATGTTGGAAATAATTGCAACCATGTTTCTTGAATGTGTTTCTTTCATGTTTATGTTTGAATTTTGAAGTTTTCTCGTATGGGTGTTTTGGTATTACTCACCCTTGGATAGGGTAGAAGTGACCAATTTTTGGGAAAGGTCTTTTTAGTTGGACTCCAACAAGTGTAGAGTCTCTTCTTAAGATGAGAAGAGGGAGAGAAGGTAGGATGTTATGGGCCCCTACGTATCAGTACAAACCTCGTATGAGATTTGGCATGTTAAAATTGAAGAATGAAAGTTCTCTATTTATAGCCCTGATTGGGCATCTATTTTCGTGTTGTGTATGACATCTCCTATTGGAAAAATCAACATTTCCCTAGTTTTGATTCATTGTGAATCCTTTTGTGAAAACCTAGTATGAATATGCATGTTTGATTTTGTCTCTGGGTCATGCTTGTTGACACCTTATCAGATTCTGTTCCCTCCATGATCTTAGTAATGTGTTGCAGAAAATGATATAGATCCCTTGATAAGGGACTTGAAGGAAATTTATTTGATTGTTGAAAATTTGGGATTGAAATCCTATGAAAATTGTATTGAATAATGTTGTTGTAATGGCAATGACGCTGAGTTTTCTTCTTGGTTCTTTCTTGGCTGAGCCTTTGAATTAGGTTTGCCAATAAAATAGTGGTTGAGTATTATTGATTCTCATGAGATTTAATAGTAATTTTCATTTATATGGATGCACATAAAAAATAAGATGAAATGATGATGATTCAATTAGGAAAAATTTCATGTTTTCTTATATATTGAAAGAGAAAAAGAAAAGAAAATTATGTTATGAATGAAGGTTCAATTTTCGTGATTATTGGAAACAAAACAATTCTTGCATTGTGGTTTAAATGGATAATTAAATCTCTTGGCTTATTTAGTTGGAAGAAGTCCTATTAGATTTAGTTTTAAAATAATAATAATAATCCCCTCTTGGTTAATAAATCAACTTCAAAATGTATACATAGAAAAAATTATGACTCAAAAAAAAATTGTTTGCCCAAAGAGCAAAAGCCCTCTGGATTTTGTATGGGCTTGGAATTTAAATGTCACTTTGCAATAGAGAATATTCTTTTATTTAAAATTGGAAATAAAACAAAAAAAAAGGAAATATAGATATATATGTTTAGAATAACAAAGAAAATTGCATAAATAAATAACTCATCGAACATACCATCCTAAATACTCATTCTTACCTATTTAACTTTTGCATTAACTCCTCCTTAGTGGGTGCCAGATTTGGGTCATGTATTAAAAAAAGTTTTCTTTTAAATCAAAGTCAATAAAAGTTTCTTAAGGGTGACATCACCCTATCCCCTCCATCGATTTCACAGACCTAAGATCTGACATGGCATGTAAAAAGGGGTAAAATGTTTAAGTCTTTTCCCCCCTTCTTAGCTTTGGTCACCACCTTCCTCAAGTTTGGGTCTGTGCATATTTTTGTCTTGGGTAGAGCGCTATACCATGACCAGGGCTTGGGAAGCACTTGGAAATGCGCATGAGTTTGAGGGGATTGGGATGTCATGTGGGGTTGGGAGAGTAGTGATGTGTTGGCACTAGGTTAGTGGGTAGGATGTGTTGAGTGGAGGATAAAATTGTCTTGCTTAAATTAAACCATTTTATCCCCCCCTTTGGTCAAGATAGGTAGGCGCTAGGTTTTGAGGCTAGTATGTGGAAGTGAGTATAGGGTGTGGTTAGAAAGTAGATTAGTTTTGGTCCTAGCATAGTATGTGTTAGATATTTATTTAAGTTTTTTTTAATGTGAGTAGTGTTAAGTTAGTTTCTAGCTTAGTATTATGTTAAATTGTAATTTAGTTTAGTTTAGTATAAATTAGTTTATGTTAATGTTGTTACATCTTTTATTATTAGTATTTGTTAGTAGTTTTGTTTTTAAAAAGTTAGTCATTAGTTATGATTAGTAGTTGTTGTTGTTTAGAGATTATCTATATATATATATATATATATATATATATACATATATATATATATATATATACATATATATATATATATATATATATATATATATAGTTTTAAATTAGTTAGAGTGTATATAAAATGTTTTTTTTTTAAAGTTAGTGGATTCGTTCATACGTGTTAATATTAACATTTTTTATTTTGTTGAGAGTGTTAAGGTGTTAAGAACTTAGTGTTAAGGTTAGCTAGTTTTAAAATATAGTGTAGTATAAACTAGAAATGTTAAATCTTAGATTAATCATGAAATTTGTTTTTGAAATGAAGTAGTAAATTTAAATTAAGTGTAATTATGTAAAAATGTAACTAATGATCGATATCAATCGTATAGCGAAAGTTCCAAATTTAACTATTGATTCAATCATCATGATTATAAACTTAAGATGAAATGTAGAGAACCTCTACTTTAACTGTGACGACAAACATATATAATTAATGAATTGTAATTATTAATTTTAAAAAAAGAAATTTGTGCATTTTTGTCCTCGTAATTTGGGCATGATAGATTGACTTGATTCTCTATAGAGGTATTCTTCAAATCCAAAGGAGGAATAATATTATAAGGTATGATAAGATCACTAAAGTTACCCCAAGGAAAAAAAGTAGTGGAAAAATGGTCAAGAGACAAGGAGGGAGAATTGACAACAATATTTGAAATGTCCAATCCAACTTCATGAAGAAAAGGAGCCCTCTAACATTGTCATGATTCTTTTTATAGGTTTCTCAATTCCAAGGGCTTTTCATTTATATTTTCTATGAGGCTTTACTATTGTGGACCTAAGAGAAGGGGAGACTTGGGATAATGGAAAAACATGGGTAAATTTAGAATTATTTATCTCCATATTGAGACAAGGGTCGGGATCATCCTAGGGGCTTAGGGTAAGATGAAAGTTATAGAGGTAGAGAATACACCCTTGATGCAAGGGAAGAGCAACCTTATTTTTAAATTTTTGGACTTACACTAACAGAAAGAAGAGAAAATCAAATATGGGAAATTAAAAGTAATATTATAGAAAAAAATGATTAAGGTTGGAGAATATATTAGAATGAAACCTGTTTAATATGCTCATTAGTGTAATGAACTATATCAATACCATGGTTACCTCTTTCCACTCTATTAGAAGCTCATTCTTATTGAGCCGATTATATAACCTTGGGATATTTTATCTAGGGCCATGAAATCTTTTAATTTCTATCTTATTGTTTCCATTACATTTTTTGGACATTCCTTTTCGGTATTATATCATATTTGTAGCCAGAACAATGCTCTCCATCAAAACAAAAAGTGACATCCCAACTATGCTTACCTTTAATTTTCCAAGGACCTTGGAGGCTTCTCAAATATCTTAACAATTTAGTTTTTCATTACTTTAACATATTAGTCCACATGCCTCACCAAAATAATAAGCCAAAGGATTGAGTTTCTTTTAAACTCTTCATAGGAGTTAGATTTGATTTGATTGAGTTTGACCCCCATATTACTAGTAGAATCACAATATTAGATAGCTATAAAATATAGAGAAATAGAAACCTAGAGAAAATTGAGAGAATAAATAGAAAATACAAAAATTATATCCTTTCCTATCATCATAAAAAGTTAAGGAAAAGAACCATTTTTGCCAAGATTATCAATGTCATGCATAATCTCTACATGAGTTGCATTGGGGAGCTCTTAGGTTGTAATACAAGTGATGAGTTTTTTTGGTAAAGTGACCAATTATTGCCAACCTATCATATGCCATATTAGCTTCTTGAAGGATGTGTTATACTAAAACTTATCTACCATGTCAAGAAGTTATTTACTTTTAATGCAAGTGTCCTTGGCTTCCCATCCTAGGGTACTGACATCTTTCAACACCATAATTATTTTCTTGAAAAAATGTGTGATTGCATGTTCAACTTTATGAAAAGTTCCAAATACTACCACCACCGACATAGTTTGAATTTTGAAATTCTCTAAATTGAAAGATGATGGTATATTTCCTAAAATTCCTATAATGAGGCCTCCCACCCCTCTCTCTCGCATGAACTAGATTAAATAGTGATGATCCATCAAAATTGAATTTGAGTCATCTAGGATCGGAAGGGGCTTGAATATATGAAATGTTTAACATCAAAAAAGAATTAGAAACATGGACGTGTAAATTATGAAATAATAGAAATCTTCAAAATTCATAGAATATTTTTTAATATTAAATATATGGTATTGTCATTTAATAATCATTTATCATTTTCATTTTTCTTTTCTATTTTAAATGAAAAATTATATATTAATATTTTTTTTGGTAAACAAAACCCTTATTCAAATCCACGAGTTTAATAGTCTAGCATAAGTACAAAGTGCAGAAGCATAATGACCCAATAAAATTTGAACCTTGATGTTAGCTTCGTGAATAGAATATTCAAACAATAGTCTAAATGGGGTACCATAAATATTTTCCTTATATTTATATGTTTTAATATTTTTATTAGGGAGAATAAAAGATGTCAAACGTACATCCTTGTTCCCCCCACAAATTATCCAACAATATGTTGATGGCTCCTTCTTATCTGGCATCTCTTCATTCTATGAAGATAGGGAGTGAAAAACAATTCTCAATCAATATGAGTAGGTTTCAAGATAATTTATAAACTATCTAAAAAGGAAAGTGTATTTTTTCAATACAAACACTAGCTTGAGAGAAAAGGTGACTAGAATACTGGAATGTAAGGAGGCAAGTCTCCTAGAGACATATCCTATCCTCTTGTTAATAATTAAATAAGTTTCCACATAGTAATGGAATGGCCTAATTGAACACTTCCAAAGAAAACTTGCGGGTTGGAAAGGAAAGATCTTGAGTAGCATAGGGAAACTCTAGCTTCTCTTTGTCACTTTGTAGGCCATTCTAGTGTATTTCCTCTCTATTTTTAAACTCCTAGGAAGGTATAGGGACATTCTTAAAAAAATCCAAAATGTTTTCTTATGGTCAAGTTTTGAAGAGGAATCTAGAATGAGCTGGTGCCGAGGGTAAAATAATGTTGACCTAAGGCCCTTGGGGGATTGAATATCATGAGGATAGGGCATATGAATAAGGCCCTCCAAACTAAGGTTGGTTGGATATTGATGAACTCCTTGGGTAAATGCTACAATATTGTGAATTGCAAGTATCTTGGAGGTGACTCATTCCAATACTTCATCTGGACCTATGCTCTTACCCAAGGATCGAAAGTTTGGAACAATGTGGTGCACACCTAGAAAATTCAAAAGATGGGTGCTCACTTGGTTGTGGGGGATGGAAATAAAATTGACTTCATGGAAGACCAATGGCTACAAGATGACCCCCTCATGCACACTAGGTTCCAACCCTTGAAATATACTTGTACTAGACATAATGGTAGTTTGATTTGAAGCTATATCACCCCCAAAACATAATGGAAAATAATTCATAATCAGGAGAATATTAGGACGTGGCTTTCTTTAGAACTCCAAAAACTTCTCTAGAGATATTGGATCCCTTCCACCTTAGTTGGTGACTCTTTGGTTTGGAGACTTAGCTCCTCTGGAGAATTCATTGTGAAATCTACGTACCTTTGGTGCCTTGGGGGGATATGGTCTGGGGGGATTGGAGGAAGGTCTGGAACCCATGCATATTGCTAAAGATAAATTTCTTTTGGAGGATGGCCTTACATTGGAAAATTCTCACCACTGATAATATTCAAAGGAGAGGTAGTCAATTAGCTAACTATTGTATGTTATGTTACAAAGAAGCCGAATCCATCCCACACCTTCTCATCCACTACCCTTTTACATTGGATGTTTAGAAGGTGGTCCTTGTGTTATATGAGGTCCAATGGTATGTTAATGAGAAATTACATCAATTTTTTCACAGACCATCTAATCACCCATATCTAAGAAACTTATGGAGAATTATTCCCCTGTATGTCTCATGGAAAATATGGAAGGAATGAAATAATAGAATCTTCAAGGACAAAGCAACTCCTAGTTTAGTAGTGGTCCAACAGGTTATAAGACTCTTTAAATATTGTAGTGGGATCTGGTAATGGAAGCCCACCCCCCCCCCCCCCCCCCCCCCCCCCGCCCCCCAAACCCCTAGGAAGACTAGATATGAAGTGGATATCCACTTGGGACTTAGGCCCAATGGTGGCACTATTTGATAACTCCAAAGTTATGGCCTTATATAGAATTTCATGGCACCCCCATCCTAAGGCATGGATAAAACATAATTTTGATGGATCAACCATGGCTAGAAGGACAATAGTCGGGGATGTCTTCGAATAGTATGGGGGGAGTTGGTGGTATCATAAACTAGGAACTGTAGAGAGCGATTGAACAACAAACGTGAAGCCTTGTCTCTTTTATGGGGTATGATAATTGTGATATTTAGAGGAATTAATAGATTGGTAACTGAGGGGGATTCAATGTTGATTATTAAAGTAGAGAAAAGAGAGGGTTGGTGTAGCTAGAAGATCAAAATGATAATAGAAGAAAGTCTCAAGTTGATGGAGTGGTGTCAAGAGATCCACATGGACCACATTTACCATGAAGGAAATAGAGTGGTGGATGAGTTGGAAAAGTTTGGCCATAACATCTTGTGAATAATAAAATGGGAGGATGTTAGACAAACTCCATCATCAACACAAGTGATGATGAAATGTGAGTGTACTTCTCACAATTCTATATGAATCATTACAAAACATGGTACATCTTTATGAATTCATGTGGCCAGGAAGGCCATTAGATTTTTTTTCATAAAGTTAAATTTTGGCAAGATTGTGTGAGGATTTGATTTTGTAATCCTCTCACCAAAAGAATTAATTACTTTAGAAAAAGAATGAGTGGTGTGAATCTATTCAAATGAAAAAAAATTACAATGTTGGATGAAAAGGACACTTTCACCAAACCTCACTCCAACTACAACTGGTGACGGTTAATTTTAGAAGGCAAGTTACTGATCACACATACCATTGATAGAGGGATTTCAAAAAATGGGAAACCTTGTGAACTCATGATGAGTTCTGGTTGCCTTAAATTTTTTAGCTTAACTATGATTTCCTTAATCTGCTATGGCTGCTATAATTTGGTTTGGAATAAGGGAATCTTGGAAAAAGCTAAGAAGTTAGTGGTTGAGCTTGGTGAAGAAATGGGTGCTAGCGATTGCATTGAACTAGTGAAGGTTGAGGATTACATCTAAAAGAGTGAGGCTTCTTAGGTTTATCTATAGGAAGGAGGATTAATTTCATTAATGGAAGGAATGGATTAGCATGATGAGCACATCGTAATGCAATTCATCAACTCTTAGACTGACAAGAAGGAAAACATCAATGGGATGGCATTTGAAATCATGGTGGAGCTTGTTGCTAAGGTTGGAGAGTTGTCCCTTGAGGGAAATTAATGGTGCAAGTAGCCAAATATGTTTGATGAAACTAGTTTGAGGAAGTTATTTAGACCTAATGAGGAATTAGTTTGCATGCATGGTGGGATTTCCCATGAAGATCTTCTGAAGCCTTGGGATGTGATTTCTTATGCCATTACTAGGTATATTACCGTTGAAGATTGGTTCTAGGTACTATATTACTACCATTTCCCCATTCTCAACCATTTCAGGAATGATGATTTAATTTATTTTCCATACCTTATTATGTATTCCATGGAAGACTATGCCTTTAAGGGTAGGAAAAACAAAGAGGATGATAAACCCTTTTATATCATCCATCAAGATTTCATGCACAAACTTTACAAACATCACCTTGCCTTAAACCCGTTGCTTTTGGTCAACCCACTAACTACTATTACTCTCCAAGTCTCCATGGATCCTAGGCCTAGCTTAAGCTGTAAAATGCCAAAAAAAACCCTAATTCTAAGGTGAAAATAAGTCTAATAGAGTCTAATATAGATACGAGTAAGAAAACTACTAGGAGAGATATTAAACAGATCCAAATGGAGAAATTCAAAACCCCTCTAAAGAAGAATTTAGTTATGAGTCCACTAAGAGTGAGAAAAATCCCACCAAAAGGAAGTGGCGACACCACGATACTGGAAAGAAGGTAGTTTCTAGCCTGCCTAGCCCCTCACATATCTCAAACACCCTAGAAGTCATCCCATTCCTAAATAAAAGTAGTTGGGAGGACATCACCTCCCCTATTAGAGGCACTCCCAAAGGTGGGGGGAAGAAAGGGAAACATAGTAATGGTTAGAGCCAAAGCAAGGCGTAACCAGAGATGTTGAAGAACTCAATGAAGGAGTTGGTGGATAACCACATTGGCATTTGCCAAAAATTTAACACCTTGGCATAATTCAAAATGAAAGTAATCCACTATGTTCCCACCACTCTCTATTTCCTGTAGGTTAAAAAGGACAAGAGGGATATGGGCAAGGAGAGAGAAACTACATGCTCCATTTATGGTTTCTTGGCAAAGGATCGGCTGAAGACACTCCTTGATAAACCCATCAAAGATGAGGGGGTGGAATTAAATAGGGAATGGCTTGAGGAAAAGAAGAATGAGGATTGGGGAGAGAAATATAGAAACTAGCCCTGGTTTGATTTTTTTTGGTTTTTATGTTTTGGATCCCACTGAACTTGGTGCCCTATGCGTCTTTTTTATGAATATGATTAGGAATTGGACTAATAGCCGTAAAATGTCCCCTTGTTGCTAGTATAATTTTCCATTTTATATCACTAATACATTATAGGTCAATTTTTGATGTTTTATTTTGACCAAGCCCTTAATTGCCTTGTTGAATATTTTTTTTTGTTTTTATGCTCGAGTTGGTCAAAATTTTCACCAAATCATGTTCATAATTTAAAAAAAAAGAAAAAATAGTGTGCTCACTTTCTTATTTGGCTAGAGGAGGTTGGATGTGGTTTACATACGTGGGAGTCATTTGAGGTAAGATAATTTTGCATTGATCTATTTTCATTTAGGTTTTGTTTCTGAAACTTGGTGCCCCACGAGGCTTTTTTATAAAAATGATCAAGAACTAGACTAAGAGCAATAATATGTGTCCTTGTTGCTGGTATAATTTTCCATTTTAAATCACTAATACATTATAGGTCAATTTTTGACCTTTTATTTCAACCAAGCCCTTAATTGGCTTCTTGAATATATATATATAATCCTTGAGTTGGTCAAAATTTTGACTAAAATTGTGTTCATAATAAAGAGGAAAGAAAAAAGTGCCATCACTTTCTTACTTGGCCGGAGGAGGTTGGATGTGGTTTGCATGCAAGAGAGTCATTTGAGGTAAGAGCGATAGGCATGTCCTTTGAGTCTTAATCACTAAACATCATGGGGTTTTCCTTAATGCATATTGTTGATGCTTGAGCCTTTACATGCCTTTGTATTAATTCTGGTAATGTGCTACCCCTATTTTTTTACTTTATAGTGACAACTTCACCCTTGGTCTTAGTTGAACATCAAAACCCCAACATCATCAATTGACTTATATCATGCTAATAAAATGCCAAACACCATACTTAACATTACAATGTCTCTATCATGAGCTATAGTAAGTTCATTCATGGACAAAAAGACTAGAATTTCACAAGTCTGTCATAATTACTACAGTGGAGGACTTGTTGTCACTTAGGTTTGCACCCTTGTCCAAGGCCTATGTGCAAGGACAACCTAGTGAAACATGGAAACAACCTCCAAGCTGTGGGACTTGAACTATGAGGTTGAGTCTCCGAAGAAGGCTGACTTCCTCTTACTGTCAGGGCGCACCTATCTATTCTCAGAAGGGAAAGGGAGAAAGAGATCATTAAAGAAAATCTACCTAGTCTAATCTAAGGCAGTGATGCACCAACACAGAGTGTTCAGACTCTTTTTTTTTGCCCATATATGCAGTACGAAACTAGGGTAACATTCAAGGTCATACATTCATTCAGACTTATATCAACCAATAGCCACATGCAGATCAAGAGACCAACTGAATAACACCAGGAATAGAAAATTTCACTTGTATATTATTCAATAGGCCAAAGATAGATACCGTATGTAGACCATTGATCTCAACAATGCATCAACGAGAGGTAAACAATACACATACACGTTGATGGCTGAAAGAGATGATACAAGATATTTATCTAACTCAGAGACAAAGGGATTTTTCACTGCAAGTCTGCAAGCAGTAGTAGAGAAAATCAGGAGGATTCGACCCTTACAAAATGTACAAAATCTACCTTTATAGTTCAGGCGTAACTGAGATCTTCTTGGCTGTAATGACCCTGCAACTACCTGCCATTGAGTACCATAGAAGAAAATCATGGAAAAAATCTCCAAAAATTGATCTCTTTTGCAAATAATGTCTTGAGAAGACTGAAAATGGTGCCATAACTGCACTCTGACCTGGTAGATGGATCAATGGGTGGGTGGAGTGTCATTCTGTGTTTTACATTTACTTTGGTAGGTCGAGATTGATCATGGAGATCAGATCACACGACAAAATCGATTATCCTTGCCTCCTGGTTCATGAATTTGTCGAGGTCAAAAGGCCAACCGGGCTCCCTATGCGTCAACTAGGCTACGCGGGCCAATTGCATTTCTTTATTTCGCCACCTGGAGGTTCTCCTGTGGTCGACCACCCTTCATTGGACTAACCCCGCCACCTTGAATACTATCATGATGGTGACGGTTACACTAACCACCAACCGCCATCCTAGACTATGCCGACAGGACACGTGTCGACAAGGCACTGTGTCGCCAACATAACCCTCGCACATCTTTGCCATAGCGTGATGGCGCCTACCGTCGATCGACCTTGATCCGATAGTCACAAAACTCTCCCTCCTGTGACCCTCTTTTTCTCGTGATTCACCGAGCTTGTTGATACATGGCATCTCCTCATTGGTCTATCGGTCACTTAAATCTAACTACACCGGCAGCATGGAATGTGGCCCCGCCAGGACATGTGGTGCACTGGCGCTATGTCGCCGATGTTAGCTCCCGAGGAGTTCTTGATAGTGAGACAGTGCCAGTTGTAGATCCCTACGGATCTGACGATCGTGAAGACTCACCATTTCTTTTGGAACTACTGGGCCCGCTGTACACTGTGCACTGACTCATACACATGACACTTCCCTGTTTGGTTTGATGAAACATTAGCTGGCAACCCAAGACCTAATCCGCAGAGCGATCATGTGTTAGCTAGGCGCCATGTCACTATGCAAAAATTGAGACCAAATTCCCATAGCGCCATAGCACCCACTGACAGCGTGCCTTGAGATTTACACGTGTCCCCATTTGATTTGCTATCTTGACGTCGGCTGACAAATTGCATTGCAGAGTACCGACGGGACTCATCTGCCTGATCCTTCCTCGCCACGATGAACTTTCCATTTGGGTGCTATGTCGCCATCGGAAAATGCATTGGTTTTCCGTTGGTGCCATGGTGCCTTGCTATTTTTTGAAACCTTCAGGCCATGAAACTTGTTTGCCTGCCACCATGAAGCTTTCGACTTGCCGTACTTTGCGATCTGCGATCAAACTCTGAATGACACCTGGCAATCCTTGGTGAGACCTGGCCCATGTCAATCCACGTGGCGGATGGTCGTCATGTTGCTATGATAAAATTTGCAAATCTTCGCCATAGTGAGATGGCACCATCTGTTGATGCGACCAAATCCAACGCTCGTGTGGACTCATCGTACCTCATGCTTCTGCCCTCCATGTTGATAGACCTGGCATCACTTTGAGACACAGCCCCACCTAACACGTGTCACCAGGGTGTGATGTAGCTGTCATAACCCTAGCACAACTCCTCCATAGCGTGATGGCACTTACCATTGATCTGAGCTGATCCGACGGTGGTGAACATAAGCCCCAACTGTGTTAGCTGTGCCGACAGGAACTCTGACCTGGGACACGTGGCTTCTCCTGATTCATCACTGCAACACCTAATTTTGCCGGGCGCTATGTCGCTATGGATGTTTTTCGATCGATTTGCGATAGCGACATAGCGCCAAGGGCGTTAAGAACCTTTTTTGACCTGTGGAACATCGGACCCACCCCTGCAATGTGTCCTTAGGGCGTCATCACGCTATCATAAATATCATGCATTTTCTTTATAGCACGATGGCACCAACCGTCGATACCACTTAGATCTGTCAGCCAAAAAACTCGCGGGTTGTAGCATTAAAATACCAACTTTGAGACAAACCGTTGAATAAGCTGTGCGTTTGAATCTAAATCCTTGGCGGTAAAACCAGAGGTAACACTTCTGGCGACTCGCAGGGGGCATAAGCCTACTCAATGCATGACCAGTGCTTGAGAATGATCCATTGGGCCATGGAGTCGAAAAAGGGGGCCTAGAAGGTACAGAATCGAAAGCTGCAAGAAACCCTAACCCTTAATGAGGAAATCAAAACATTAAAGAACTGTTGAACTCTGGCTCTATCTTGCGACTTGAAAACAAAAAATAGGACCTCCTCAGCAACCTGAGACTTGTCAAAACTTCGAGAACTGGCGACTCAAGAAGTGAGCCATGTGCACGCGCACTTATTGCAATAGGAACGAACAGGAAGCAGCTAGGCTAACTATGTACATGGATTCACTATCCTTCAGAAACATGGCTTCAAATGGATCCCATTGACTGGAATGGGCAGAATTTCACCATTTGGCCTACTTAGCTGGAATGCATTGGCCTGTTTGCAACCGAAGATCAGATAAGGGCCACTCCATAGTGGATCAAATTTGGAGTGCCTTCCTAGTTTTTCTCTGTTTGAGTCCCACTTGAGAACTAAATCTCCCTCTCTGAAGATTTTGGCCCTTGCCTTCTTATTAAAAATCTTCTTCATCTGTTGCTGGTGTATCTCCAGGGTTTGCATAGATTTGTTTCTCTTTTCTTCTAGTTCAATCAACTCTACCATTCTTACTGACATGGAACTATTTTCAACCAACTCCAGCTGATGAGCCAACTCCAAGGATGGGAATTCCAATGAGATTGGAAGTCTGGCCTCCCTACCATATACCAGCACAAAGGGTGAATTCCCAATAGATGTCTTGGGTGTTATCCTATCAGCCCATAGAGCAGTCCTTAATTTTTTATGCCAAACCCTCTGACTGTCTTCTATCATTCTCCTTATGATTCTGATCAAATTTTTGTTGGAAGATTCAGCTAAACCATTTCCCTGCGGGTAGTAATTTGATGATGTGCTCAGATAGATATTGTGACTCAATGCCCATGCACAAATCTGGGTTCCAACAAAAGATTTTGCATTATCTGAGATGATAGTGGAAGGAGCTCCAAACCTAGATACAATTCCTTCAAGGAATTCATCAACTAATGGCTCTGTAGCATCCTGCAAGGAAACTGCTTCTGTCCACCTAGTGAAATAATCGGTAGCAGCCAAGATCCATTTATGACCTGCACTAGATGGAGGATTAACGGGGCCTATGAAATCCAACCCCCACTGGGTGAAGGGCTGATCCACTTGAATGAGGTGAAGAGGAAGAGCTACAAGTCTTTGTTTACCTAAGAAAAAGGCACATTTCTCACATTTTCTCACATACCTATAACAATCATGGAACAGAGATGGCCAGTAATATCCAGCCCTCATGATCTCCATGGGGATTGTTCTTGTAGAGAAGTGGCCACCATCAGGGCCATAATGAAGTTCTTTAATCATCCTCTCAACCTGATCTTCTTCAATACATCTCAACAGGGTCCCATTAAAATCCCTCCTGAATAGGATATCATCAATCACAATATAGGGAATGGATTGCAGTCTATATTGTCTTCTTTTAGCTCTATCCAATCCCTGAGGGTATCCATTCCCTGATAAATAGTTCTTCATGTCATCCATCCAGCTCCATGGGGCATTAACATTTCTTTCCTCCTGCTGCTCTGTAATTATCATAGCAGTCCCTTCATCTAAATCTTGACCTGATAACATTTCCTTGCATAATCCTCTCCCTCTTACCAACTTGGTAATTTGAATATCAACATCATATTCCATTACCCTAGTGATCCATCCAGCTTTCTTTTCACCGATGTCCTTGCTTAACAAGAAATTTGTTACACTCGCATGGGGCACCAACAAATGGATCCTATTGTGGGATAAGAGGTGTCTAAATTTCTTCAAAGCTCTAATGAATGCAAGGGCTTGCTTCTCAACAAATCTATACTTATCTTCATACTCCTTGAGTCCTTCACTAAAGAAGGCTATGGGCTGCTCCTCATTCTTGTCATTTGTCTGAGTCAAGATAGCAGAAACACTTGACTCACCACCTAAAGTGTAGAGGATGAAATATTTCTCAAAATTTGGGTTCATGAGAGTGTGGGCTAAGGCTATGGCTGCCTTAATTTCTTCAAAACTCTCCTTCCCCTCCTTGGTCCATGAGAAGACCATATCTTTCTTAAGCATGGCTGTGAGGGGTTTCACCATGATGGCTAGATTAGGAATAAACCTTCTTACGAAATTTATCCTACCAAAGAAACTTTGCAGCCCTTTCTTGTGTTTAGGGAGGGGAAGGGCAAGTATGGATTTTGTTCTTTCTGGATCAATGGTCAACCCATCCTTAGATACAATGTGTCCCAGTAATTTTCCTTGGCTTATAGCAAAGACACACTTGGTTGGGTTGAGGAAAACCCCAAACTCTCTAAATCTTAGAAATACCTGTCTCAAATGATCAAGGTGATCTTTTACATTCTTGGAATATACAGTTATATCATCAAGGTATACTAAGACAAACTTGTCGATTAATCTTTTGAAAGCTACCTCCATTTCCTTTTGGAACGTGGTACCTGCATTTGTTAGTTCGAATGGCATCTTGCAATAAGCATAGGTGCCCCATTTAGTAGTAAATGTTTTCTTATATCTGTCAGATTCTTTAACCAACACTTGGTTATAACCAAAAAATCCATCAAGAAAAGACAACCTCCTTGACCTACTGACTTTGGACAGAATTTGCTCCATAGAAGGGAGAGGATGGTGATCCTTAAGAGAAGCCTGATTAAGATCCCTAAAGTCCACACACAATCTGATTTCTCCATTCTTCTTCCTTACAGGGACAAGGTTCACCACCCATGATGAGTGTTTGATAGGAAAAATTATGTTAGCTTCAATCAACTTGGATAGTTCCTTCCTCATTAAGGGTTCAATCTTGGGATTCACTGGCCTCTGTTTTTGCCTTACTGGTTTGACCTATCAACTAAATCTATGGTATGCTGAAACAAACTAGGGTCAAACCCCTTTAAGTCATCATATGACCAAGCAAACACATCATTAAATTCTTGACATAGATGAATGAAATTTTCTTGCTCAGCCTCAGAACATACCTTCCCCATGTTAAGAGATTTTCCATCAGCAATAGTAACTGGAGCATGGTCATCCTTTTCTGTAGCTAGATTTATTCCTTTGTCTCTTATCTAATCATCAGGATTAAAGACACTCTCTAAGGTAATGAGACCCTTGGGAAACTTGTTGGAACTGAGGTGAATGATCTGATCACCATATTGATCTTGTAGTCTTGACTGATTTCTTTTTGAAAATTCTGCTTCATTCTAGAAGAAACTCACAATCTGCTCATCGGACTCAAACACCTACCAATGAGTATTATTATCAGGAACAACAGGCCTTGCTACCACCCTTATTTGTTACTTCCTCTCTTCCTCGAGATTCCCTGGCACATCATAAGATGCACCCACTGCTACAAGTCTATCAACATATTTGTTTTCTTTCCTAGGAATGCTTTGGATATTAAATGCTTGAAAACCCTCAAGCAAATCCCAAAGTCTGTGTTTGTAAGACTTGAGCAAGCCACTTTTGGTGATATTCTGATTTCTCACTTGGTTCACTACCAACTCACTGTCTCCATATACTTTCAAGGCTTGAATTCCCCTCTTTTGGGAAAGTAGGAGACCTTGGATCAAGGATTCATACTTGGCCACATTATTGGTACAACTAAATTGGAGCCTAAAAGAGAAGTAGTATCTTATTTATGCAGGAGAGATCAACATAACACCAGCCCCTGCTCCATTTCTATTCCTTGAGCCATCAAAGTACATATTCCATATTCCACTCATGTCATCATTAGCTCCAACAAGATCAGGAACTTGAGCCTCTTTCTCTATTATGCAATATGTACTAAGGCCTATCTCAAGAGTTTCTGACATAGGCTCAAATTGACATTTATTTTCCCACTCATCTAAGAAGAAATCAGGAATCTCTACTATGGAGGTGGTAGGCTCATTTACTATGTCATTTTCATCCATCTCCAAAATGGGGCAATTCATATTAATGAAGTTGGGAGTGTAGGGTTCAATGTGATGAAGGGCTTGAGGTTCTGCTCTAATTGAAGCGTTGGCCCCATAAATGGTCTTAAATGACATATAAGACCAATCAACAGATATGAATCCACCTATTTGGGCAGTGAAGTCTCTTGAAAGACAAATGGCAAAATAGGTCTTGACTTCGGCAATAGATATGTCTTGAATCATAGTACAACCAGGGCATGCATGTAGGGCCATTTCCACATTCCTAAGGATGCCTACGGTTTTGACAGTACTCCCATCTAGTTGTAACACATCCCTAATAATGGGCTCATATTTCATTCCTAAAGCATCAACAACACACCTAGGCATTACTGAGCTGCTAGCCCCTGAATCTGTCATGCAATTATGGACTAACTTGCCCCCTATAATCAGAGAAACATAGAATGGAGGAGGTCTAACCTTTTTATTTGTCTCCACATCACCTGATGCTTGTACTAAACTAGTTTCACCCTCCATGGTAGATGACTGATCTTTGGGCTCAATCTTTTCCAATTCTTGCTGCAGCATCCTTTTCTGCATTGGTATGGTTGCAATTACATCCCACATGGAAATGCTTACATTGGTTTTCTTCATTTTCTCTACTACACTCAAGGGTGCATTAGGAATTTTGGTGAAAACTTTGGGAGCTGTACCCATAAGAGGCCGATATGAAGCAACATAGGGATCACTTGCATCCTCCTTTCTTGGACCTTTCCTTTTCTGTTGTGAAGTGTTTGTCTGCTCATTCGCTTTTTGTGTATGAGGTATAACACTCAAAGTTGAGGCCTGCTCAGGAGAAAGGGGGGTAGTATGTTCCATAGCTCTCCTCCTGCTTGTTGTGTTATGAGCAACGGAATCCTGGTTTACATTACAATGCTCCTCCATCTGGTGATTCATAAAAGAGCAATCACCCTACCTCTGAACATATGAGGCCTCCTTGGGATGATTTTCCTTGTGTGATTGCTTTACTGTGGACTCCTAGACATTTAGGGCCAAATAAGATTCTGCTTTCTGACATAGGCAGTAGGTATAATAATAGTTACATGAAGGATAGAAGTCTTGATCTTGGGCTAAGTTATTTTGAGGAACTAAAGCTCTACTCTGATTTGAGCTTGAAGTAGCAACATGACTATTTTGCCTATTCTGATCAAAAGAGCTATTCCAATGATTAGGAGGCCTACCACCACTTAGAGCCTGATGTTGTAATTGGGGGGGCTTGCCACTTTGGGCTTGCTGCCTTTCTAAGGCCACCACCTTGTTACTCATTTTTTCTATTAGAGAAAAACTATCCTCTAATCTCTTCCCTTGGTCCTTCAACTCCTTCCCCTGCTCTTGCAATTTTTTATCCAGAGTCCTCTCTCTTTTATCTGTATTCAGCACTAGACCTTGGAGCATTTCCTTGAGTTCCTCTATTCCGTTTGAGGATGTGGAAGCTTGGGGAATTGGAGTAAGGGCTTGTGACGTAGAAATTGTAGGAAGAGGGGCTATTGCTGGTTGGTGGTTGGGAACATCAGGAAAGAAAGGCATAGGAGGCCTTGGAGCCAACTTCCCACCTTGTATTAGGATATTCTTAGCTTTTATAGCTATCTCATAAGCATTCGGTAAATTATCTCCTCCCATAGTTTGGATTGTGGTGGCAATGTCACTGTTGAAAGCTCTAAGGTAATGCAAGAAGGCGTTACCAGGGGTAGGTTTCACTATAGTAGGTATTCTATCCCATGTCTTTTGGAATCTGTAATTAAAATTAGTCATACATTCATGGGGGGCTCTTTTTATTGTAGTTAGTTGCTCTAGTAGTGACAAATGGTCACTCTTATCCTCAAAATGTTTGCATAATCTTGCTCCTAGTCCATCCCAATCAGTTATGGAACCATGAGCTAAGCCTCTATACCACTATAATTCTTTTCCTTTTAAAGATGCGGCAAGAAGTCTGACGGCAACATCATCTTCTGTAATACCATGAATATTGCAGGCATTCGCTACCTCTTGGATATGCTCTAGAGGGGAAATAGAAGTTTCACCAGTAAAATCAGGTATACTTTTTAGTGCAGATACTAGTATATCATGTCTTTGGGCTAACAACAGAGGACTTCCATCGTTAAAGGTGGTAAAATCATGATCTCTTGGCTATGCCATATAAACAAGTGTTCTATTGATGAGTGTTGATGGCAATCTAGGCTGAGTTCGAATAGTAGGGGGAGTAGAGACAGATCTTACAGGTATTTCAACTTTTATTCTACCCCTAACTGGTGATAATGAAGTTCTAGTCCTTCTTCTCCTAGGATTTGAAATAGAAAGCTCTTGATATTGAAATTTACCTCTAGAAGACGCCCTTGTTTCAGTCCTGCGCATGAATTATTGCAAACTTGGTCTGGAACTAGACTTTTTGATGTTCGGAGTCACCAAGTACTTGAGGAACCAGCCTCTTAAAGGCTCGAAAACTGAAGCCAACACTACTTCTTCAGCATTTATCTCTAGAATTCTTTCTTCTTGACACCAATAGACCTAAAATCTTTTGATAGGAGTCCCATCGGGCATGCCAAAAACTATTGTCACTTAGGTTTGCACCCTTGTCCAATGCCTATGTGCGAGGACAACCTAGTGAAACATGGAAACAACCTCCAAGCTGTGGGACTTGAACTGCGAGGTTGAGTCTTCAGAGAAGGCCGACTTCCTCTTACTGTCAGGGTGCACCTATCTATTCTCAGAAGGGAAAGAGAGAAAGAGAGCATTAAAGAAAATCTACCTAGTCTAATCTAAGGTGGTGATGCACCAACATAGAGTGTTCAGATTCTTTTTTTTTGCCCATATATGCACTACGGAACTAGGGTAACATTCAAGGTCATACATTCATTCAGACTTATATCAACCAACAGCCACATGTAGATCAAGAGACCAACTGAATAACACTAGGAACAGAAGATTTCACTTGTATATTATTCAATAGGCCAAAGATAGATACAGTATGCAGACCACTGATCTCAACAATGCATCAATGAGAGGCAAATGATACACATACACGTTGATGGCTGAAAGAGATGATACAAGATGTTTTTCTAGATCAGAGACAAAGGGATTTTTCATTGCAAGTCTGCAAGCAGCAACCGAGAAAATCAGGAGGAGTTGACCCTTACAAAATGTACAAAATATGCCTTTATAATTCAGGCGTAACTGACATCTTCTTGGCTGTAATGACCCTACAACTACCTGCCATTGAGTACCATAGAAGACAATCATGGAAAAAATCTCCAGAAAATTTGATCTCTTTTGCCAATAATGTCCTGAGAAGACTGAAAATAGCACCATAACTGTGCTCTGACCTGGTAGATGGATCAACGGGTGGGTGGAGTGTCATTCTATGTTTTACATTTACTCTAGTAGGTCGAGATTGATCATGGAGATCAGATTACACGAAAAAATTGATTATCCTCACCTCCTGGTTCATGAATTCGTCGAGGTCAAAAGGTCAACCGGGCTCCCTATGCATCAACTAGGCTGTGCGGGCCAATTGCATTTCTTTATTTCACCACCTGGAGGTCCTCCCGCGGTCGACCACCCTTCATTGGACTAACCGCACCACCCTGAATACTATCATGATGGTGACGGTTACACTAACTACCAACCGCCATCCTAGATAGTACTGACAGGATGCGTGTTGACAAGGCACTGTGTCACCAACATAACCCTTTGTACATCTTCGCCATAGCGCGATGGCGCCTACCGTCGATTGTCCTCGATCCGACAGTCACAAAACTCTCCCTCCTGCGACCCTCCTTTTCTCGTGATTTGTTAGGCCCGTTGATACGTGGTGTCTCCTTGTTGGTCTGTTGGTCAGTTAAATCTAACTGCACCGGTAGCATGGAATGTGGCCCCGCCAGGACACGTGGTGCACGGGGGCTATGTGGCCGATGTTAGCTCCCGAGCAGTTCTCGATAGCGAGACAGTGCCAGTCGTAGATCCCTGCGGATCTGACGCTCGTGAAGACTCGCCATTTCTTTTGGAACTACTGGGCCAGCTATACATTGTGCACTAACTCATACACATGGCACTTCCCTGTTTGGTTCGATGAAACATCAGTTGGCAACATAAAACCTAATCTGCAGAGCGACCACATGTCAACTAGGCGCCATGTCGCTGTGCAGAAATCGAGACCAAATTCCCATAGTGCCATAGCGCCCACTGATAGTGTGCCTTGAGATTTACACGTGTCCCCATTTGATTTGTTATCTTGACGCCGGCTGACAAATTGCATTGTAAATTACCGACGGGACCCATGTGCCTGATTCTTCCTCGCCATGGTGAACTTTTTGTTTGGGCGCTATGTCGCCATTGAAAAATGCATTGGTTTTCCATTGGCACCATGGCGCCTCATCATTTTTTGAAACCTCTGGGCCATGAAACCTATTTGCCCACCATCATGAAGCTTTTGACCTGTTGTACTCTGCGATCTGTGATCGAACTTTGAATGACACCTGGCCCATGTCGATCCACGTGGTAGATGGTCGCCATGTTGCTATGATAAAATCTGGACATCTTTGCCATAGCGAGATGGCGCCATCCATTGATGTGACCAAATTCGACGCTCGTGAGGACTCGTAATACCTCATGCTTCCACCCTCCATGTCGATACACCTGGCATTTCTTTGAGACATGGCCCCACCTAACATGCGTCACCAGGGCACGATGTCACTATCATAACCCTCGCGTAACTCCTCCATAGCGCGATGGCGCTTACCGTTGATCCAAGCTGATCTGACGGTGGTGAATGTAAGCCCCGATTGTGTTAGCCGTGCCGACAGGAACTCTGACCTAGCACACGTGATTTCTCCTGATTCGTCGCCACAACACCTAATTCTACCGAGCGCTATGTTGCTATGGAGGTTTTCTGGCTGATTTGTGATAGCGACATAGCGCCAAGGGCGTTAAGAACCTTTTTTGACCTGTGGAACGCCGGACCCACCTCTACAACGTGTCCTCAGGGCGTCATCGTGCTATCATAAATATCGTGCATTTTCTTTATAGCGCGATGGCACCAACCATCGATACCGCTTAGATCTGTTGGCCAGAAAACTCATGGGTCATAGCATTAAAATACCAACTCTGAGACTAACCGTTGAATAAGCCATGCGTTTGAATCTAAATCCTTGGCAGTAAAACTAAAGGTAACAGGACTATCGGGAAAAAATGTATATCAATGTTCATAGCAATCTTGTAAATGTTTATAAGAAGGAATCAACATCCTTGAAATTTCTTAGTAAAAAAAACTCAAAAAGTATAATATAGATTTACAATAAAAACATAAATAGAAAATATAGACCATATATTGTACATCACTTTTAAACATTTACATGTGGCAATAGTAATATAGATAAGGGGAAGGAATGTAAATGAATTGGATAGTACCTAAATCATTGAGGACTATGATCTCCTTATGCAAATTTTAACTTTCACTTTATTTCATTCTTCCACTAAGTTCTTGTTTTACTTAATGCATATTGTTGATGCTTGACTTTATGTGTGTTTGTATTGATTCTAGTAATGCTCTACCCATGTTCTATACTTTATATTGTCATTATGATAAGGAAGGAAGATTGGATGACATTCTATTACTATCTGCAAATTACCTAAATAGGTTAATTAGACTCAAAATACAGTACAAGGTTTTAGCAAACATCTATATAGTATATTGTGAATTGTGAGTTTTGTTTTCAACTTTTGAATGTTTGTGATTGTCCTCTTTATCAAGTAGGACCAAAATTAGAAAATGATAATGTTTTAAACTACTTCATTCTATATCATTGATCTAATTAACATAATAAAAAAATGTCAATGACTGCAAGTGTAAACCAAGCAATGAGTGAATATTCTAACTTCCTAACTTTTTTTGAACATTACTTTCCTTTTTAATTACCTAAGTTGGGCTATTTTGGTACAACATTTGCCTTGAGAAAGTAGGGCCAATCTTCAATGATATTGGGAGACCACTCTCTGCCATTATAAATTTTGTCTCCCCATGATTCAATTCTTTCTTGCAGCTCATTTAGCATGTCAATGGTACAACTCCATCATTTCCCTTCTTTCTACTTAAGTTATGGAGAAAATGGAATGGACAAACTTATGTAAATTGAAGTTGGACTGATTTTTTTACAAATGCATATAAATTTTGAATTTTAGAAGGAAAGTAGAATATCATTTTTCTTTTATATTTTTAATTAATGTTAGGGGATTTCAGAAATATGATTTAAAACTTAATTTAATTAAATATAATATATAGATAGATCTTTTTCAAGGTTCTTATTACATCTTAGCACAATAGAAAAATTGATCCAATTGCATACATATTCCTTAATCTAAATAATAAAATAATAAAATTCACTCAACCCATGCTTAGTGACTTAGCTCAAGATCCTTCACAAAAATAATGTAGACCAAGAAAAATAATCATCGGTAGCTTTAATTTCAGCATTCAAGTTTCCAAGATTGAACACCCTCACTTGCGGATCTCATACTATTTCAACACCATGTTCTTGCTTCTAAGCTAATAGTTCTTGAGGTGGATTTTCTTGTAAAAAATTAATTTTGTTCAACAATTCACTACAAGGCATAAATGTTGTCGCAAATGTAGGGAGTCTGATCTTCTTTTGGAATTTCTCCATTACTGAGCTCAAATTCATGCCTCCAATACTATGACCCACCAATATTACCTGCACCCAAAAAATTAAAACTAGATGGAATTAAATTAGATCATTTATTGAGAGGAAAAAATAAGAAGTGGTTTAGATATCATAGTTTTTTGTGGGGAGGAAGAGAGTTGAGCAACTCAGCAAGTGGCTAAATTATGTTAGATCATGTCTGATTTTGATGGGCATCCATTGGGTGAATTCCACAAGAGGAAAGATCTATTTTAGTGGCATCATGGCCTACCTTTCTTAGGGGAGGGAAAATTTTGTACCAACACCAAGCTCCATGACATCCTCTATGAACCAACACAAAGTGTGTGCTTACCCCTACCATTGGCTTTTCCTTCATCACTAATTTTATTTAATGATTTGAATCTTTCACAAGACCTAATTATTAACAAAGGAAGAAAAAATACAATAGATATATGACATCATTCCATGTCATGTCAATAGAAGAAAAAGATAAAACACATCCATTTCACAAGTAAGTGAAAGAAAGTAGAAAGTAAAGGTTATTTGCATCACAAATTGTTTGAAAACATTGACCACTAACATGTGTCATCATCATTGTTTAAAAGAGAGACCATTAAGGGAAAGGGAACAAATACAATCCATATATTATAATATTTCATATGAATTGAAGAAAAAGTCTTGAATCATGAGATATATCCAGATCAGATGATCAAGTAAATCAAGAAATCAAAGATCATTTGCATTAAAAATATTGACTACCAAGATGACATATTATGGATAGATCAGATCATCTCACATTTCTTCATATTCAACATAGAAATTACATTCAAAACTAACAACTTCAATTTTGTTTGAAATAACCATCTACTGCCAACATGTGTCATCAATAGTTGATTATGAGAAAAGATGAACACATATAATAGATATATCATATCATATTATATGAATTAAAGGAAAAAATGTTGAATGATGAAATATATCTATATGACATGATCATGTAAATCAAAAGTGGTCAAAGATTACTAGTGTTATAATTTGGTTCCAAAATTTAAGAAAAACTATGAACAAATAGACTTAGGGTTAGTTATATTTTGGAATATTATAAGTAATGGAATAGATGAACATTATGCATAATAGAGAACATCTTATCTAGTGTAATACAAGATTGAATAATTGTACCTATAGATTTTTATCTTATGTAAGGTACAATGTTTACCAATTGTGTGCATATAAGAAAATATAAGGCCAATAAAATATGACATCATTGTTAGGGCATCTACAATAGACCTAATGAGGGAAATGATACCTATCTTTTCCCTTTTTTTGTGAATATTTTAATAATGAAATAGAAAATGCAAAGTGTACAATAATTGTGTAGGATGCCCAATATTTTAATATGGCAAGCCAGTAAAATATAAGATCATTGTAATGGCATCTATGTTAGACCTAATGAGGGAAATGATGCATGTCCTTTTTCATTTTCATGAATGTTTTAATAAATAAATTAAAAACACAAAGCATACAAAAGTTGTGTAGGATGCCCAATATCTTAATATGGAAAGCTAGTCAAATATGAGACCATTGTCATGGCATCTGCATTGAACCTAATGAGGGAAATCAACACCATGTTCTTGCTTCTGAGCTAACATTTCTTAAGGTGCATTTTCTTGCAAAACATTAATTTTGTTGAACAATTATAAACTCTTAGAAAATGCATTGTTGTTTTCTATTAGCATTGGTCAGCTTCCCTTGAACAAAATCAAAATGAAGAGGCATAAATGAAATAAAAATGAATGCATTTCCTTCCTTGCATCGATATCTTCTTGTTATGTCCCTAAGCTAGACAATAATGTTAATTGGTTCTCATCAACAACTAAGATAATTAGTTCTCTGCCACTAGCTAAACTTATCAATGGGAGAAAAATAGTCCAAATAAGTAATAAATATGAAATGGGAGTAGTGTTGATGCCATATATGGACATATAATGGAGCATATTTATAGGGGTGAGATGGGTTGATCATTAGGTGAGAAATGTGATCAATAGGGATGAAATGCAAAGGTGGTATGTTGAAAAAGAATAATGGTACTTTGTGTTGATATATTCCATCCTCACCTCTTTGTCTTGAATCAATTCCCTTACATAATGATACTTTATTTCAATGTGTTTTGTGTTTCTATGCATTATAGGATTCTTTGATATGTTTATAACACTTGTATTATCACAATAAAGTGTCACTAGTTCATCGATCTCTTCCTTCATTCCCTTTAGTAGCTATTTGATCCATACAATGTTTGTACAATTAATAGAAATAATAACATACTTTGCTTTCGCTATAGATTGGGAAGTACAACTCTGCTTCTTCCTTGTCCATATAATAAGTCTTCTAGCTAAGAAGAATGCTCCTCCACTGGTACTCTTTCTGTCATCAATATTTCCTACCCAATTAGCATCAGTGTAGGCTTTAGTTTCAAACTTTTCATTATTCTTATAGTATAAGCCATACTCTTCTATTCATTTTAAGCACCTAATTATCCTTTTGACTACCATCAAGTGATTCTCTCTAGGATTAGCAAAGAATCTAGCAACTATCCCCATAGCTAATGTAATATCAAGTTAGTTGTGTGCTACATATTGCAATTTTCTAATCATGGATATCTATAAAGTTTGATTGATTTCACTTGATTCATCATTCTTTGATAGATTAATTGTTGTTACCATAGGTGTACTTCCTAGTTTTGAACCCTCAAGTCCAAATATCTTCAATATCTCCTTGACATATTTTGATTGAGTAATATATACACCATACTTCATTTGATAGACTTGTAATCCCATAAAGAATTTGATCTCACCAAACATTGACACTTCAAACTCTTGCTTCATCTAATTTTCAAAATCTTTACACAAAGCATCTTTACTTCTAAATATTATGTCATCAACAAATATTTTAGATAATAGTATACCTTTTTCTTTATCTATCTTCATGTACAAATTTCTATTATAATCTATCCTTTCAAATCCACTCTTAACAAGATAATTATGAAGTCTCTCATACCATACTCTTGGTGCTTGTTTCAATCCATACAGGGATTTATGCAATCTACATACCATGTTTTTATTATTTTTTTCCACAAATCATTTTGGTTGTTCTATATAGACCTATTCTTCTAATATTCCATAAGGAAATGCCGACTTGATATCCATCTAATAAACTTTAAAACCTTTATAGGTAGCATAAGCAAGCAGAATTCTTACTCCTTCCATTCTTGCAATTGGGGAAAATGTTTCACCATAGTAAATTCCTTCTTCTTAAGCATAGCCTTTGCAAACTAGTCTTTCTTTGTTCCTTTTCACTTCACTATTCTCATCTAGCTTGTTCCCAAATAGCCATTTTGGGCCAATTAAATTCTTTTCTTTTGGTCTAGGAACTAGGCTCCTAGTCTTCTTCTTTTCTGTCTATTGAATTTATTCTTCCATAGCCCTATACTAGTCATCATCTTCCAATGCATCTCTCACTATCTTAGGTTCCTTCATGCTTAAAAAACTTGATTCACTTATCAACCTATTTATTTTCATAGGCCTTGCATCTTTTTCTCTAATGATTTAATCTGTAGGATGGTGTCTTGTAACATATTTGAATAGTCTAGGCTCAGTTCTTGTGGCTGCATTCTATCTCTTAGCTTTAGTATCACTATGTGCATCTCTATCAGGTATTTCAACATCTCTTTCATGTGTGCCAATCAAATAGTTAGATAGTCTATTTTACTCATTTTACAACTTCACATCTAAATGCAACTCAACACTCATAAGATTTGACTCAGTAGTTGTTGAAACTTTCTATTGATTTTTTGCATTATTTGTGTCATCTTCTTTAGTAGGCATTCCTTCATAGTAGTATAAAAATTGTTTGTAATCTTCTAATTCTTTTGTAGGTTCAGCTTCATGTGCTTTTGTAAACTCATCAAAATTGACATTTGCACTTTCCACAATTTTGTTAGTGTTAGTAATCAAACACTTATAAGCTTTACTTCTTGTAGAGTAACCAAGGAATATACCTTCTTCACTCTTTGCATCAAACTTTCCACTGCTATCATCTTTAAGAATATAGCATTTTCTTCCAAATACCTTAAAATATTTTACATTAAGTGGATGACCATACCATAGTTCAAAAGCTATTGAATGAGTACATTTATTTACTTGCAACACAGTTTGAGGTATATATTACAATACTTATAGCTTTTCTCCAATATTTTAGAGCAACATTTTTCTCCATCATAAGTGTTCTCGCTTAGTCCGTTACAGATATATTTCTTCTTTTAACAATTCCATTTTGTGGAGGAGTCCTAGGTGTTGATGTATGTCTCTTGATTCCTCTGTCATTGCAGAACCTCTCAAACTTATGTGAAGTGAATTCTCCTCCTTTTTTTGATCTCAAGCATTTCAAGCTCTTACCTATTTGTTTCTCAACTCTTGCCAAATACCATTTAAACATTTGAAAAGCATCTCATTTTTATTTTAGAAACATGACAGTCATCATTCTAGAGTAATCATCAACAAGTAGCATTATATACCTCTATCCTTTGTAGCTTTGCACTTCAATAGGTCTACACAAATTAGTATGAACAATTTCGAGTATTTCCTTAGAGGTGTAAGATTTACTTTTAAAGCTTGACTTTGTCATCTTTCCTAGTTGACATTGTTTGCACATTATATTTTCTAGTTTTTTCAACTTAGACAAACCTCTAACTCTTTTCATGTTACTGATACTAATCAGATTATCAAAGTTAATATGACATAATCTCTTGTGCGAAAGCCATACATCATCAAATTTTACAAGAAGACAAGTAGCATCTTTTATATCTAAAGAGAACATATTACTCCTAGTTTTATCACCTTTTCCAATCAAGTTCCCATTTGTATCATATATCTTGGCTGATTTATTTTCAATTTCAACTTTGCACCACAAATTATTCAATTGTGACACGCTTAACAAGTTATCATTCAATCCTCCAACATAATAAGCATTGTCACATGAAATCTTGTATGTAAACTTGGTAGACCCTTTTCCTTTTATTAAACATGGTGCATCATTACTAGATCTTACACTATTTCCATCATAACAAGTTAAGGTAATGAACTTACTTTTTTCTCCAGTCATGTGATGTGAGTATCCATTGTCAATTATCCATTTTTCATTCTTGTTCACACAAGTTATAAGTGTAGTAGCCTCATCCTCATCTGATTCATCCTTTATTGCAATATATACCACTTCATCATCATTTTCATCAGAGTTATTTTCATCAGCAATGTAGCATGACTTCTTGCCTTTATCTCTGTAGTCTCGTCCATCATTTTCTCTTTTGTTTTTGTGCTTGTTCCCTTCTTTGAAGTTCTTCTTCTATGTATATCTTGCTACAATATGACCAAATTTATTGCAATTAAAACAAATGATAGGTAGCTTACCTTAGAATTTTTCTTTTCCTTTGTGAAATCTCCTTGCTAGCAATGCTTCCAATTGATTAATGTCTTCTTCATCTATATTGTTGTCACTAGGTGTGTATTTTATCTTTCTTTTCATCTTCTTGGGCTTTTCCTCCTCAGAATCCTTCAATAACGATTTGGCTTTGAAAGCTGATTGAATATTCTATGGTCTATAGTTGTCAAAATTAGATAACTCAAAAGCAATGAGTCTAGGCACTATACTTTCAAGGGTTAGATCATTTCCTAGTATACATCTTAACTTTTGAATTGCAAATACTCTAATGGAATACATAGGTAACAAAATTCTCAAGACTTTACTTATCGCAGTATCATCATCTATTTTACCAATTACACATTTTATTGCACTAACAACTTCTTTTATTCTAACAACATATTGTGTGACGTTTTCACCTTTTTCCATTCTCATGCCATCAAACATACCTTTGAGGCTCTCTAACTTGGCTCTGTGAACATTTTTGTCTCCTCCATAGATGGTCTTTAGGGCATCCCACATTAGCTTTGCATTCTTAAAGTCTTTGATATCATTAAATTTAGCATAACTTAGGGCAGAGGAAATCTCCAACATAGCCTAATTGTGCTCCTTCTTTTTCTTCAAATCTTCAGTAGTTAGGGCTCATGCTAGATCAACATGCTCTGTTGTAATGAAAGTTTGTGTATAATCTCCAAGTCCTCCAAGATGTAGCTTCATAACACTTTGCCATGTAAGAAAGTCATCTCCATTCAACTTGGGCACCTCTCTCTTGACATCTTAATCTTTATGCTTTTAGTACCTTGAAACTAATCCTCTGAAGCAACTACACTTTGATACCAATTTTTGGAATTCTTTAGAATAACTAACATGCGGGGGGGGGGGGGGTGTGAATCAGTTATTCAAGGTCTAGATGTATAAATAAAACTTTTAACAATTTAGTGAACGCATAAAACTTTCTTAACCATGCATGCATCATTATGTGTTAATCTAAACTAATATGTTACTATAACATTAACATGTAGTAATGTAAAGCATAAAATAGAACACATCCATTAGTACACATGACACAATGATTTAACATGGAAACAAAATTTGGGAAAAGCCACCAATAACATGGTACTCCTTTCTTTCTCTTCTAAAGTGATGCCCTTTTAAAAGCCAACCCTATTAAAGGTCACAACACACATTGTTAAATGTGACCTGGTTAAGGAGTTTCAATCGCTTTTTTTCAAGTGAGCCTTGTTAGGGGACTTTGAGCCATTCACTTGGAATGCTACCCTATTAAAGGATTTCTCAATGACTGTTAAGTCAACTTTTCTCCAAAGGATTTACTCTAATCTGATACAATTGTTAGAAAGTAATATTAGAGCTTTGATCTAATACAACTTACAACCTTACTTGTAGATTACAGATCACTATTCCATCCTCATCTCTGCTTGGCTTTCAATCTTTTCAATTTTGACAGCTTGTTCACCCTTCATGCATTCATTCTCATTAAGCCTTCTTGTGTAGTTCACCATTGTAGACTTCTTCCCTTAGGTCACTTGATGAAGCAAACCCTCTTCCTTCTCCTTGTTAGGTTTTTGCATCCAAAAAGTCTTGAAGCTCCATCCAACAAACAACTTAGCTTCATGACCAAACATCCCTATATATAGGTAATTAGAACTCTTTTTCTCGCTCATTATCTATCTCAAAAATTAGGGTTTTTGATGTATTAGGTAGGATACAATGTATCTACCCCATATCTTGTCTTTTATAGAGAGTTCTCTACAATCCATTTGAATCTGCCTCCAAAAAAGATTACATAAGATTCTATGCCTCCAACTTATCAATCTTATCTTCCTCCTAATTTACAAGTTCCAAGAAAACAAACTTTTCAGCTTTTAATTAGTGAATCTTTGATCTTTTTCATAATCTAGCAAGTTGGCATTATCAATTTACCAATGCTTGGCACATACTATGTTACTCGACATCTATTGTAAAATCACTTTGCATAAACTAGATTTTACTGGTGCTTGACATCTATTGAAAAACACTTGGCATCTACTACCTTGCTCAACACCGACTAGCTTGCTTGACATCCACTAGAAATTAGTTTTACTCGACTGCAATTGACTTTTTGCTCGACTTGCACTAACTTTTCTCGGCACTTTTTATCAACTCGGTCAAGCTTAGCAAATGAACGTTGTTCAACCTTATTCTTCTAAACTATCTAAGTGTAGCCAATCATTTTGTAACCTCAAGTAGATTATCAATACATTATATTATCACTGTCTTAACTAATTCTTGCATTTCAATACATAATCATAACTCAACCTTTCCTCTAGGTACTCTTGTTACATTTTTTTAATCAAATCCTCTTCATTAATGAACTAAATGATAGTGCTTGAAACATATAAGAAATTGTCTGACCAACATGTAGTAGGTTTGACATTAGTGACAAAACAATGATTGAAAACACACAATCTTCTTTCAATAATCTTCTACTCAAATGATATTTTCAATCGTATATCAACATCTAGTTATCATAATTGGTGCTATCAAATCTCAGACTTACCTTATTGAACATGTTTTCCATGGATCTCCCAAACTTGTTAAACTTTTTCTTCAAGAACTTGACACTCTAATACCAATTGTTAGAAATAATAGTCCACCAATATAACTAAGAGGAATGGTGAATTAGTTATATGACAATTTAAAACATTTATCCTTTTAAATTGTATTCAACCAAAGTAAACAAAAACCATAAAGAGATGCTCATAAACAATTACACCAGATATGTTGACTAGGGAAACCCTTGATCAGAGGGAAAACCCCGGTGGGAATGATGCCCACAAAGTAATGTAATAATATGAATATTCCTTGTTAGAGGATGGACCCTATTAGGATTCTATTAGACCATTTCATACAAAGAGTCCCTGTTAGGAGGCTTTGAATCCTTGTTAGGAGATTCCAACCCTATTAGGAGTTGTGGAAGGTAGCTAAACCCACTATCCAAACAACTTCAGGATCAGATCAAAAACTCACTATCCAATTGACCTTAGTACTATTCCTTTCAAAACAATAGATGTGTAACAACCTTTTAATTTCTCCCCTATTGAGTACATAATAGTCCTTTACCTTTAGATCATGCAGTCAGATCTAGAACTTTGTACTCAGTAACAATAACCCTTAAGTTCACTTACATGCATAGCTAAGTCACTCTACTCTATATGTCAATAATTTGTAAGTCTTGTCTACTAACTATATGTAAAGTAAAAAAAACATCTTTCCTTTATACCATCCTCAATAATAAATCCTTCAGTCAACTTCCCACATGTTAATTAAATGAAATACACATTTAATTAATGATGCCAGGTCATAGTTATAATTTTTTTTTCACATGTACAACTTTCGTGCATACATACTCTCTGACATCATCAAGGGTTAGTATACTATCTCCAGTTAACTATGTAACCCTTCACTATAATTGTAATGAACTATAGCAATTATACAATAGGAATTGCTTTCCTAATACTTTGTTTCTATACGATTCTCTATAGATCAACTATATCTTCCATACATTGTCACATTAGGTTCTACGCACTTGTCCTTGTAACAAATATGCACTATAGTATGTACTGGTAACTGCACATCATCAGATAAGTAATATAATGTTCTCAATACAAAAATCATAGTCTTCTATTCTGTGAGTCTTTTACAAACTTATTGCTATGTTGTCATCAATGACAAACACAGTCATGGATACATCACATCAATGTTCTATAATGCTCCCCCATAGCATCAGCATTATTTCTAACACACATAAGATAGAAGTGTAGTTGCCTCATCTTCATCAAGTTCATCCTTCATTGCAACATAGACAACTTCATCCTCATGATCATCAGATTCTTCATTAGATTCCTCTTTAACAATCTAGCAAGATTTATTTCCTTTTTCCTTGTAATCTTTGTTATTCTCATCTCGTTTATTTCTAAATTTGGTTCCACTTCTATTTTTCTTCTTCTCTAGACATCTACCAACAATATGACCAACTTCATTTTAATTGAAATATATTATAGGCATCTTACCTTTTTATTTTCCTTTACCTCCATGAAATCTCCTAGCCATCAATGCTTCAAGTTATTCTAAATCTTCCTCATATGTGTTACTATCACTGCAAACATGTTTTTTCTTTTTCTCTTTCTTTTCATAAGGTTCTTTCAGTGACAATTTAGCTTCAAAAGTAGACTCAACATTCTCATATTTGAAGTTATCAAAATTAGAGAGTTTGAAGTTAGTAAGTGTACCTAAAAATCCTTCAAGGGTTAGATTATTGCCAGATATACATCTTAGTTCTTGTATATCCAAAAAACTCTAATAGCATAGATCGACAGAAGTATCCTTAATAATTTTCTCAATATAGTATCATCATCAATGTTACCATTAGTGCCTTTAATAGGCACTAATAACATCTTTTATTCTAGAGCAATATTGAACAATGTTCTCACCTTCTTCAATTCTCATATCATTGAACTTATGTCTAAGACTTTCAGATTTGGCTCTCAAAACATTTTTGTCTACTCCATAGATGGTTTGAAGAGCATCCCACATCTTTGTAGTGTCATCACCCTTGATGTCATCAAAATTTGAGTAACTTAGGGTAGGTACAATCTCCAACATTGCTCGATTGTGTTCTTTCTTCTTCTTTAGATCTTCAGTAATGAGGGCTAGAGTAGGGTCAACATGTCCAATAGTAATGGTAGTTCATGCATCATAACCAAGTCATCCTAGGTATATCTTTATCAATATTTTCCATCCAAGAATTTTTCCTTGTTAACCTTGGGTACTTCTCTCTTAGGCATTTTGATCTTTGACATTAGTACCTTGAAAGTATCTCTCACAATCAACCAATGCTCTCATACCAATTATTGGAATAGTTTTGAATAATTGAGAGGGCGGTGAATCAGTTATTCAAGATCCAAAACTCCCACTTAAAATTTTTAGTGCTTAACAAAACCCATACATATATCTCCTTATCATTTATCCATTATATCATTCAAAACTTAAACTTGTAGGCTACCATCCTACGTCAAAATCACTTTGCAAAAATGGAAACAAGAAACATAACATAATTATTCACACATATGACATAAGGATTTTATGTGGAAACCCAATTTGGGAAAACCACTAGTAATAAGCTACTAATTCTCACTCTTTTGAAGTGATACCATGTGAAAGGAAAACCATATTAAAAGTTACAATACACATTGTTAAATGTGACTTGGTTAAAGGATTCCAATCACCCTATTAGGAGTGAGCCTTATTAGAGGATTTTAGACCATTCCATTAGAATGTCAGCCAGTTAAAAGATTTACAAATGACTATAAGGTGAACTTTAATCCAAAGGATTTACCCTAAACTAATACAATGATTAGAAAGTAATAGTAACACTTGATCTGATAAAAAATTACAACTCACTTGTAGATTATAGATCTGTTTTTCTATCCTTCATTCTGCTTGGCTTTAGTTACTTTAGATCTAATAGCTTGTTCACCCTACACTTTTCCATTTTTCTCCTTCTAGAAACTTCCTTCTCAATCCTCCTTGAATTCACCTCAAAATGGTTTACCTTGAATTTTATGCCACCAACTCATCAAGATTATCTTCCACATAGTTCACACAATCCAAGAAATCAACCTTATTGGCCCAGATTCATCAAATTCATGATCTAATTCATAATGTTGTCACTCAGCATTAACAAACCTCTGATGCTTGACACACACTATGTTGCTCGACATCCACTAGCAGCTCACTTGACACCTAATAAAGTTTACTAATTCTTGAAATCAACTAAAATTTACTTGGCTTATACTATGTTCACTCATCATACACTAAATCTTCGCTTTCCTAAGCTCCAACTAATTTTTTGCTCTGCATGCACTAGCATTGCTCGACACCATTTATTTGGTCAAGTTTAGAAAACAAAAATCTTCTTCCTTTTTTTTCTAGACTTAATCAGTGTATCTATCCTTTACATCTTTAAGTAGATAAATAATACACTATATCATCACTATATTAACTGATATTTGTACTTCTTTTACACACCATAACTCAACCTTTCCTCTAGGAGCTCTTGTGATCACATTTGATAAAACCTTCTTCATCAATCAAACAAATGATAGCACTTAAATCAAGTAAGTAATTGTCACACTAGTAGGTAGTAGGTTTGACATTAGTGAAAAAAAAATGATTGAAACACATTCTCATACTTGTATCAATCTTTTCTTAACATTGATTACGGATCTAAAAAATAATTTAATATTAGAGGACTCACCAGTAGTTGTGTTTGGAGGATCTTATGTTGGAAGTGAGTTTGTTTCCCTAATTTTTTCTTATAACTTCAAATTCCAGTGATGAAACCATGTTTTTATGTCTAAAATATATAAGGGGTTTGCAATGTTAGCCACCTCATTTAGGTTGAAGTATCCACATATTATAATTGGGGCATATGCATCATCTACTTTGACTTTGGCTTATAATGTGTTAGTTTGCTTGATCAAAATTTCATATTACATATTGAAAGAAATAAATCATTATTTTTTTCCCTTTCATTTTCATATTTCCTTGACACTATAAGTGATTTAGTCACATAAACAAAAATAGTTTAACTTAAAACTTTGTACTTTATAGTTAAATTTTGATAACCCCATTACAATTCAATTTTCTATGAAAAATATCCCCTATGCATCATTATTTTTGTAATTAAAAAATTCTATGCACACTATACATTGAATTCAAGATTTTTATTTGAGTTTTGATAGAGTGAAAGTGAAAACTAGTTCAATGTGATTAAGAAGTCATAGAAGATATTGGAGGAGATATCATCAACTCTAAGTGGAAAAAAATCCATCCAAGAATCTTTCAAACTTTGCAAGTAAAATTATAACTTTTGGTAAAAATATTTTTAAATATTTTATTTTCATCCTATAAAAAAATTGTTGGCATTGGTGTACAGATAGAAACATTGATAAGGTTTAAGGCTAGTTGAATACAACTTTTTTTGAAGTTGCAGAAGTAGATTATCCAATCCATGCTAAGTTCACATATTAATGGCATTTTTTTTTCATTGATGATAGTTTATTAAATAAACCTGAACTACCTGATGGTCATAGCTAGACAATTCATGAACTATGTGATGGTCATGGCGAGACAATATTTACAACTACTACTACTATTATTGTTCTAATATTATATTTTTAACCTATCAACTGAAGTATGATAGCCATGCCAACCATTTTGAAGAGGTGATTATTTTACATGGTAATGGATATGAATTAGGAAAGACTGGAGCATAAATAATAAAATCTATGTAGAAAATAGTGACATGGGCATGCTTTATTTTACACTTTGGTTGATTTGCATAAAGTAAAAGTATTTTGAAGGTTGGAATAAATCTTATTGGAGTTCAAATATTTCTTTAAAAAACTGTATCACTTTTACTGCTCTTTATTTTAATTCAAATGACTTTTATTACCTCATTCCTATAGTATACTTAATGCATAGACACAATGTAAAAAAGATTGAATGTGTATACTTAACATGTAGGCACAAGGTAGGAAAGAATGAGTGTTTTATAGAAGTTTGTCAACATATTATTCTAAATTACCAATTTACAGAACTTTTACAAGTTTAAAAGTTCTTAATTACTAATTTACCACTCCCTCCTCTCATTATACTCTAAAGAGTTAGGTTACGTGTGTAGTAGCACCTAGGTAGGGCTCATTGTAATATTAGAAATAATAGTCCACCAAGATAACCGAGAGTGGGGAGTAAATCAGTTATCCAATAATTAAAACATTTATCTTCTTTAAACAAACATAACCATTCAACCAAAGTAAACCGCAACCATACAAAGATGAACATAGACAATTACACCAAATATGTTGAGTAGGGAAACCCTTGATTAGAGGGAAAACTTCAATGGGAATGATGCCCACAAGATGATGTACTAATATAAATATTCCTTGTTAGAGGATAGACCCTGTTAGGAGTCTATTACAATATTTAGTACAATGAGTCCCTATTAGGAATCTTTGAATCCTTGTTAGGAGATTCCAACCCTATTAGGAGTTGTGCCAACCTTGCTAGGAGTTGTAGTATAATGTATGCAAGAACAGTCCACTACCCAAACATGTAATTTCAACTACAAGAAGAGCTCACTACTCAAACACATAATTTATTGGTATCTTCTTCTTTCCTCCATACTTTCCTCTATCCTATTAACTAGACCAATCATTGTTGGACCTTGTAGACTAGCTCACAAATCTCAGATCCTAATACCAAACCTTAGATCACTCAACAGAGCCTTGTCAATGAATTTTCCTTCACTTCCTCACTTCTCTACTCAACTTTGCATTTCATACTACTATGCTACTTTTCATACATTCACAATTCACATTCTTCCATATCATGATAAAGTTAAATATCCTTCCTTTATACTGAGTCCATAAAACAATTCTTGAGTCAGCTATTAGTCCTTCTCAATTAATTATTATAGGACCACACTAAGAACATGTTACACTTAGCTATAACAAAAATATACTACCTTCCAACTTGAATAACTTTTTGTACACACAATATCATGATGACTGATCTTACCCATGTCATTACCAATATTTCTTTTTCATGTTCTCAACCTTGATCCTCAAGATATCAACTCTGCTAAGAGATATAACAAGTTTACCAAAACATGCCTCTATAAACTCTATCTCAGAGAAGACTTCACCAAAACTTCCATAAACTCTTCTAGACTTATCCTTTATGCTTCTGATGTTAACTGTATATGCCAAATACTCCAAAGTATCTTTCCTAACCTTGGGTCATTATCATGCTCAACTAGTCATCTGTACCAAGTTAATATTTTTTTTCTTCTTCTTTTAGATACCATAGAAGACATCAAACATGCTATATTGACATCAATGAAAAACTTAGCCATGAATGTAACATATCATCATCAAACCAATCTTCCAAAAATCTTGCCAATCTTCCAAAGATATCCCCCTTTGGCATTGATGGAAACATAGATGAAAAACCATCTAGTCCTAAGAATACCGGCAAAAGACAAACAGTCTTGAAATCCTTTTAATCAATCATACTCCCCCATTGATATACATCAATGTACTCTATACCAAACTATTATTACAAATATTGTGCTCATGCCAAACATCTTCCTTAGTATATTGCCAAACTATTCTCCTACAATACTTCTCCCCCATAGTATAATGTCAAATGTTGCATCATAGTATGATGTTTTTCATGCCAAAATTTCCCCCATTGATGTCAATGTTAACAGTTTTTGCAACCAACATCTTTGCATCAAATTATACAACAACTAATACTTACTTAGCTCAAGTGTCAAAAAAAACTATTCAAAACAACATCAACAACAGTCCTAAATGACTCTGTCCATCATAAATACTCCCCCATATAGGAATGATCAACATCTAGTCCACACAATGGTGCTCTATTAGCCTAGACTGATGCATTGTCGAATCTTCTTACTCTAATGTAGGAAGGGACATAACCCCAAACATACCTCACAAATACTCAAAGTCTCTTTGGAAAGAGGCTTAGTGAATATATCTACAATCTGCTCCTTAGTGCTTACATACTCCAATTTGATTTCCTTTTCTGCAACTTTTTCTCTCAACATATGATACTTAATAGAAATGTGCTTCGTCCTCAAATGCAATACTAGATTCTTAAACATATTTACCATGATTTTTTTGTCACAATAAATAACAATAGGTTTAGTGATTTCTATCCTTATATCCTTCAACATCTACTTCATCCAAATAACTTGATTGCAATTATTTACTATTGCAACATACTCTAGTTTTGTTGTACTTTGAGACATACAATCCTATTTCTTTCTTAACAAGGAAACCAATCTTTCTCTAAGAAAGAAAGCTCCTCTGCTAGTGCTCTTTCTGTCATCCATACCAACTACCCAATCTACATCAATATAAGCACTTAGAGTAAAATCATTAGATCTATCATACCATAATTCAAATTCTGAAGTTCCTTTATGATATCTAAATAGTAGGTGTGTCATCTTTAGTAGATAACTTGTGTCTAATTACCATGGGTATAAATGTTTCCAAACAAAACATTTTTAGTAAATCCTTAAACTACTTAGGCTGAGTAATAAAGATTCCTTCTTTATTCTATACTATCTACAATCCTAGGAAATATTTTATCTCTCCTATGATACTCATTTTAAATTCTGTCTTCATTTCTTCTACAAACTTATTAATTTCTTCATCATTTCCTCCAAATACGATATCATCAACAAATATTACCAAAATCATCAAACCATCATTAACTTTTTTTAATACAAATTACTATCTGCCATACCTTTTCTATAACTGAGCTTTGTCAAATGCTTGTCCAACCTCACATACCAAGTTTTGGGTGCTTGCTTCAATTTGTAGAATTCTTTCCTTAGTCTACATACTATGTCCTCATCATATGTCAAAGGACATCCTTCAAGCTACTCAATGTTACCTCTTCTTCAAGTTCTCCATTCCAAAATGTTGACTTGACATCCATATGATACACATTGAAGTTCTTCTGTGCTACATAGGCTAATAATATTGTTATAGCTTCTATTCTATCCACTTGAACATAAGTCTCCTCATAATCTATTCCTTCTTGCTATGAGTAACCTTTACATACCAATCTCGCTACGAGTATACTACAGGCTCAACTTGAGATATAAGGCATTGTTCTTCATTAACTCTGCTTCTTGTCACACACCTTTGTCTTTACTTTTGATGAACTATTCAGATGGGTGATTCTTTATCATGTTCTTTCTAGAAGTAGGAGTTGTTATCTCAACTCTTGGTTCTATTAAAGATTTTGAGCTTTGCTCTCCTTCATTCTGCAAATCATTGTTAGTCTCAAAAAATACCTCATCATTCCTTGGTTTAGTAACAAGATCATGATCATTTTAATTGTAATCAACTATTCTCTCTTGTAATATAAATTTCTTATCAATTCTCACATTAGCACTTTCCATAATAGTCTTAGTTCTCTGATTATAATATCTATATAATCCCCGCTTTTCAATGAATAACCAAGAAACATACCTTCATCACTTCTAGCATCACACTTACCAATGTCATCATCTCTCTTTATGTAACACTTACTTCCATATATTCTAAAATCCTTAACTATAGGTGAGTGATCAAACCATAGTTCTTAAGGTGTCTTATTTGTGTCCATTTTGATTTGAACTTTGTTCATAGTGTAGACTGTTGCATTCACTGTTTCTCTCCAAAATATCTTGTTAGAGTAATTAATTGTTTATACTTATTAATTAAATCACTTTGATTTAATTAAATAAGTTTCCTATTACTCTAGTTTGCTTAAGCTATCTTGTAGGTGCATATAATTAATATTTTATTAATTATATTGTGCAACCTAGATTTTTTAGGCTTTAGGGCTTTCGTTCACCTTTAAGGTTGAACTCTTGTAATTCTTTTTTCAAGCATTCACTCAATCAATTTGGGAATATAGTTTCTCTCATCTTGTTATGTTTTTCCAGGCCCCACTTTTTGCTTTGTTTTATAGTTTCTCTTTAGCATGTTATTTGCATGTAGGTGATCTTGGCAATCTGTGAAGTTGGTTTTCACAACTTCTACATATCTTAGATACATTGTTCTCTACTAACATAGCTCTTGCAGCTTTTGTTATAGACTTGTTTCTTCTTTCTGAAATGCCATTCTATTCAGGGGTTCTTGGAGCTAACTGATTTCTCTTAATTCCATTTTCCTCACAAAACATGTTAAACTCATTCGAAGTAAATTCTCCTCTTGTTTCACCATGCCTCAAGTTTCTCTTTAAGAATTGCAACCCACATCATTATAGAAAAATCATCAACTAGAATAATAAAATACCTTTCACCATAGAATCCTCTTGTCTTTGTAGGACCATTTAGATATGTGTGTACAATCTCCAACTTTTCTGTAGTGGTAAAATTCTTGCTAGGAAAAGAAGTTCTATTATGCTTTTCCAAAATACAATCCTTGCAAATTGTGTTAGTAGGCTTTGTAATATTTGGAAAATCTCTAACAGAAAACATTTTACTAGTCCTCACAATACTATCAAGGTTTATATGAAAGAATCTCTTATGCCATAACCAACTATCATCTACCTTTGCAACCAAATATGTCATTTCAGTAGGATTCAACTGAAATACATTACCTCTAGCTCTGGCTCCTGCTCAAATTACCTTTCCATTTTTATCTCTAATCATACAAGTCTTTTCTATGAACTGCAACTAATAACCTTTTTCTGCTAGTCGTCCAACACTCAAAATATTGTGCTTTAAACCATCAACAAATTATACATCCTCAGTATTAGTTTTATCATCAAGAGTTATAGATCCAATACCTTTTACTTAACATGTTGCATTGTTTCCAACTCTGAAAATTCCTACATCATGACTTTTGAAGTCACCAAACTTGGTCATATCACTAGTCATATGATGTCAACAACCACAGTCAGTTATCCAATTAGTTTTCTTCTCAACCTGTAATACCAAAGATACCTTCTCTAGAATTTCCTCTTTCACTGCCACAAATCCAATTTCATCACCACTAGCACTTAATGCTTGATCATTAGAATTATTATCTTCCTTTTCATACAAAACATCCCTATCTTTTATAGATTTATGATTTTGCTTATACTTTTTCTCCCTTTTAGGATGCTTAGATGCATAATGACCATATTCATCAAAATTCCAACACTTAAAGATTTTCTTAACTCCTTTCTCTCTTCTTACTAGAAGGGCTACTACTTCTTCAATCTTTCTCTCTTTCTTAGATTTTTTACTACTAGTAAAATCTCCTCTAGCACTTGTGCTCCTTGATAGGTTAGGGTGAATATTCAAGGCACAAAAAGTTGTGTTTGTTCTAGTGAATTCTCTAGATTGTCTTAGTTCATTCTCAACTTCTTCAAGTCTTTTAAACAATGTCTCCTTAGTGAAATCTTTGGTACACGATATCAAGAATTGTATGATCTGAACTGTTGGCTTGAATAGTGGTGTAAGAGTCTTTAATATCTTCCATATAACCTCATCATCTTCTTTTTTTCCTCCTTGAGGTTTAATACCTCATGTAATTTCTGATATCCTACCTATATATGTTCTTATGGATTCATCTTCCATCATCTTAGCATCTTGAAACAAACAAATCCAACTTTGTAGCCTCAACTCTTAGAATGCACATCACCTTCAAAACTATTTTCCAACACTTTCCAAATTAAATGTGAAGTAGGAAGTGATTTTACCTGATTGTACTCAATTTTAGGAAGTATAGTCAATAGTGCTTCCCTAGCTCTCATGTCACACATATAAGATCTCTTTCTACTTCTAAGAAACTTTCCAACTCATTCTCTTCAATGATTGTCTTTGCTGATTTTGTCAAGATCCAATATCCTAGACCCATACACAACACGTGTTTCTTCATTTTTTCTTTCTAGCTATCATAGTTTGTTCCATCAGACATCAGACTATATTTCCTAAACATGTTTTCCATGGATCTCCCAAAGCTATTAAACATTTTCTTAAAGGACCTAGTGCTATGATACCAGTTGTTAGAAATAATAGTCAACCAAGATAATTGAGAGGGGGAGGGTGAATCAGTTATCCAATTATTAAAGCACTTATCTTCCTTAAACAAACTTAACAATTCAACCAAAGTAAACATAACCCGTACAAAGATGCACATAGACAATTACACCAAATATGTTGAGTAGGGAAATGTTTTATCAGAGGGAAAACCCCAATGGGAATAATGCCCACAAGATGATGTACTAATATAATATTCCTTGTTAGAGGACAGACCATGTTAGGATTTTTTTACAACATTTAGTACAATGATTCCTTGTTAGGAGACTTTGAATCCCTATTAGGAGATTCCAACCCTATTAGGAGTTGTAGTATAATGTATGCAAGAAGAGCCCACTGCCCAAACATACAATTTCAACTACAAGAAGAGCTCACTACTCAGAAAAGTAACTTATAGGTATCTTCTTCTTTCCTCTATATTTTCATCTATCTTGTCAACTAGACCACTCACTGTTAGACCTTATAGAGCAGCTCATGAATCTCAGATCCCAATACCAAACCTTAGATCACTCAGCCAAACCTCATCAATGAATTTTCCTTCACGTCCTCACTTCTCTGCTCAACTTCACATTTCATACTGCTCTGCTGCTTTCTGTGCATTCACAATTCACATTCTTCCATATCATGATAAAGGAAAATATCCTTCCTTTATATCAAGTCCATAAAACAATTCTTGAGTTAGCTATTAGTCCTCCTCAATTAATTATTAAGAAACCACACTAAGAACATGTTACACTTAGCTATACCACACATCTACAACCTTGCAACTTGAATAACTTTTCATACACACAATATCATGATGAGCGATCTTAGCCACATCATCACCAATATGTCTTCTTCATGTTCTGAACCTTTATCCTCAAGATATCAACTCTACTAAGAGATATAACAATTTTACTACAACATGCCTTCATAAACTCTATCTCAGAAAAGATTGCACCAAAACTTACATAACTTCTTCTAGACTTATCCTTTCTACTTTCGACATTAACTGTTTATGTTAGATACTCCAAAGTATCTTTCCTAATCTTGGGTGGTTATCATGCTCAACTAGTCATCTGTACCAACTTAATCTTTCCACTGATCTTCTTTTAGATGCCACAAAAGACATCAAACATGCTATATTGACATCAATGAAAAACTTAGCCATATATGTAACATATCATCATCAAACCAATCTTCCAACAATCCTTCCAATCTTCCAACAATCTTCCCCTTTAACATTGATGGAAAAATAGATGAAAAATCATCTAGTTCTAAGAATACAAACAAAAGACAAACATTCCTTAAATCCTCTTAATCAATCGTACTCCCCCATTGACATACATCAATATACTCTATACCAAATTTTTATTACAAGTACTGTGCTTATGCCAAACATCTTCCTCAGCATACTACCAAACTACTTTCCTAGAATACTTCTCCCCCATAGTATAATGTTAAACTCTCCCTCATAGTATGATGTTTTTCATGCCAAAATCTTCCCCATTGACATCAATGTCAACTCTGCATCAAATTCTACAACAACTAATACTTACTTAGCTTGAGTATCAAAAGAAACTATTCAGAAAAACATCAACAAGAGTCCTAAATGACTCATAGATACTCCCCAATATAGGAAGTGTCGGCATCTAGTCTACACAATGGTGCTCTGTTACACTAGATTGATGTATTCTTACATCTTCTTACTCTGATGTAGGAAGGGACATAACCCCAAACATACCTCACAAATACTCAAAAGTCTCTTTGGAAAGAGGCTTAGTGAATATATCTACAATCCACTCTTTAGTGCTTACATACTCCAATCTAATTTCCTTTTCTATAACTTTTTCTCCCAACATATGATACTTAATAGAAATTTTCTTTAATACCTATAGTAATTTCAAATATCCTTCTTATATATGTTCTTATAGATTCATATTCCATTATCTTAGCATCTTGAAATAAAAAAATCCAACTTTGTAGCCTCAACTTCTTAGAATGTACCTCACCTTGAAAACTATTTTCCGAAAATTTCCAAATTAAATGGGAAGTAAGAAGTGATTTTACTTGATTATACTCAATTTCAGGAAGTGTAGTCAATAGTGCTTCCCTAGCTCTCATGTCACACATAAAAGATCTCTTTCTACTTCTATATACTTTCCAACTCATTCTCTTCAATGAGTGTCTTTGCTTATTTTGTCAAGATCCAATATCCTAGACCCATACACAACACCTCTGTCTTCATCTTTTCATTCTAGCTATCATAGTTTGTTCCATCAAACTCATTCTATCTTTCCTAAATATGTTTGCCATTGATTTTCAAAAGCTATTAAACATTTTCTTCAAGGGCCTAGTGCTCTGATACCAATTGTTAGAAACAATAGTCCACCAAGATAACTGAGAGGGGGAGGGTGAATCAGTTATCCAATAATTAAAAGACTTATCTTCTTTAAACAAACTTAACCATTCAACCAAAGTAAATAGAAACCATACAAACATGCACATAGACAATTACACCAAATATGTTGACTAAGGAAACCCTTGATTAGAGGGAAAACCCTAGTGGGAATGATGCCCACAAGATGATGTACTAATTTAAATATTCCTTGTTAGAGGATAAACCCTATTAGGAGTCTATTACAACATTTAGTACAATGATGCCCTCTTAGGAGACTTTGAGTCCCTGTTAGGAGATTCCAACCATGTTAGGAGTTGTAGTATAATGTATGCAAGTAGAATGCATTGCCTAAACATGCAATTTCACCTACAAGAAGAGTTGACCGCTCAAATAAGTAATTTACTTGTATCTTCTTCTTTCATATGTACTTTAATCTATCTTGTCAACCAAAAAAATCACTGTCAAACCTTATAGACCAAGTTGAAAACCTTGGAACAAAAATCCAAACCTCAAATCACTTAGCAAAACCTCAAGAATGAAGTTTCCTTCACTTCTACACTACTCTTCTCAACTTCACATTCTGTATTACTTTGCACTTCTATTTGTACATTCACAATTTTCATTCGTCCATATCATGATAAAGGAAAATATCCTTCCTTTATACTAAGTCCATAAAACAATTCTTTAGTTGGCTATTAGTCCTCAATTAATTACTGTAGGAGCACACTAAGAACATGTTACACTTAGCAATAACAAAAATCTACCACCTTGAAACTTGAATAACTTTCTATACACATAATATCATGACAAGCGAGCTTAGCCATGTCATCACTAGCATGTCTTCTTCATGTCATCAACCTCAATCCTCAAGATATCAACCTTGATAAGAGATATAAAAAGCTTACTAGAACATGCCTCTGTAAACTCTCAAAACAAACTTCACCAAAACTTACATAACTTCTTCTAGACTTATCCTTTCTTCTTTTGACATTAACTGCGTATACTAGATACTTCAAAGTATCTTTCATGACCTCGAGTGGTTATCATGCTCAACTAGCCATCCATACCAACTTATTCTTTCCATTGTTCTTCTGTTAGATACCATAGAATACATCAAACATGCTATGTTGACATCAATGACAAACTTAATCATGAATGTAACATATCATCATCAAACCAATCTTCCAACTATCTTGCTAATCTTCCAACAGGTAAACCTAAAGTTGCTAAGTTATTTTGGCTTGTAGTTGTCCTAGAGACACCACTAGTGTAATAAGGGGACTAGCCTAGTCTTAATGTGAGGTATTTTAGTGTATGAAGCCTTAATAGGTCCTTAGTGACCTTAGTTGCAAGTATGCCCATATCAGGTCAAATAGGGTGTTTTGTGATTTTGGTGGTAAATTGCCCAAGGAAGGGACTTCATTTCCTTTTCAATGTTTTAAGGCCTTAGATAAGGCATTTTATGAAGTTTTGTGGACTTGTAATCAAGTTTGGATAGAAAAAAAAAAAATGTAAAAGTTGCCAAAAAGTTGTCAATGTTGTCATTAACAACATTGACAACGTTTGTTGCATAACTACAACTTCAAGAAATGGGTTTCATAACTATTTAAAACCATTTTTTTTAAGCCATGGTCAACTATTTAAGGCTATGCTCAACCTTATCAAGGGGTTGGTTTAAGATTGGAAGAGTGTGTTCGAATTGGACATCAATAAGGCTAGTCCCAATTTTCATTTTTCTGAGCATTTGGTGTTTTAATGGATTGAATTAAGTGTTGTAAAAAAAATTAAGCGTTAAAGTAGTTCATTTCAAGAATCTATGTGATGTTGGATTTTTATTGTGTAATTTTTTATTTAGTTTTGCATATTCTTTTGTTTTCTCTCAATTTGCTTGTCTAAACAAGGCAACTGGTGAAGATGGTGTCATCAGTCCTCTTCCTCACATGGCATATACATAGGCTTTTGTAATTAGGGAGGTGACTCCATGTAGATGTTATAGAGTGAAGGATGGGCCTTGGAAGGAAAGAATGGTATTTTTAAGGTGATGTCTTAGGCGAGCCAAAGTTTCATTGCTAGGGATCATAGTGAGTTGAAGAGGTGATAAGGTGAATTGAAGACATTAATAACTTCAATAAAAGCTTGGAGGGAGGTAGACATATGAGGGCTGAAGTCACAAATATCATGGGAAGTGATAGTGAAGGATTTTTGGAAGGGATAATAGAGTTCTTGTTAGATAGGATTTGAATGCCTTAAAACCCTAATTTATAGGCATGTTTGTAGGTCATACTGTATAGACAATTTGGGAGCCAAATACCCTAAGAGTGTTTTAGGTCTATGAAATGAGTATTTGGATCGAGGTTTAGTTTTCATCCTTGTTAAGAATTTTTTCAAGTTATTAGATTGTTTCACCAAAAGTAGGCCTAATTTCTTGTAGCCTTATTTGGGAAGCAACTATTGTGTTTCTTGGAACTCAATTAGGATTCCAATGAAAAATATGGTCCCTTACTTTGTAAAGGGTCCGAATGACCTCCTAGAAGTCTACATCTCTAAGTGGGGTGATTATTGAACATGTTGGGGTAGATTGTCAAATTGGTGAAGAGGGATGAAGAAGGGGAAATACAAGCCTAGGAAGTGGTATGTGGACCTATTATTCTTTCTAATTTATGTTCACTAGTTGAAGGAAGTAGGATCTCATACATAGAATCCTAATGAGAGTAGGTTCTATAAGAAACCCTATTAGGTCAGAAGAATGGCCTAAGGAGACCCTAGAGAAAGATAGGGTCGAAGCAAGACTAGTATTGCATCAATTACATTTTAAGAGTTTTTCATAGGTTTAGTTAGATTTTTCATTCCCCATTGAGTACATATTGAAGGAAAATCCTTATTGATGTATTTTGACAAATCTGATTTGTCAATGAAATGCTAGGAAATTCTATTGTGTGAGTACTCTAGCAATAGAGCTATGTTTGCAAGTGTGGTGCTCTTACTCTTTCACATTTTCTTTATGTTATTTGACACATTTATAAATTTATTTACTTTCTTTCACATTCATTTAGGAATGGAACAAGTGGTATCAGACTTCTATCAATTCTCACTGAACTATTTTAAATTTCTATTGTAGATCCTTGGAGTTACCTAATTGGGGAACAAGGGAACAAGTTTTTGGGTTGTAGGAGAACAAAAGAAAGGTGGTTATGTAACTACATGCAATACTGTATGAATTCCTAGTGCAAGCTTTCTAGGTGCATTCAAATGATTTTCAAATCAATAATATTTATTTAATCTCATCTATGGATATCGACTACATAGTTGATTGTTCCTAGTTAGTCTTGAGAAATCTTTTGTATCTCATGTGATATTGCTACTAGATGAGTATTATTCTTCATTTTATAATTATCTAATTATGTTTGTTATTAGAGTTTTTGGACTTTCATTATGAAACTCTCCAAAAAACATAGCAAACAAACAATAAAAGATAAATTTCCAAACTAATCACCGACGAGGCTACTGCTAGTGATTACTTTGGATAGTTATCTTTAGGTAATATTTTTTTAAAACAAATCATGTTGGTCAAAAGTTTGACCAATGATTATTAGCATTGATTGAACTTTCGACCAAAGCATCGACCAGGATGTTGTCATGGGTTTGGCATCCCGGTCAATCGAGAGAGCCATTTTGACAAAGTTTGGCCAAAAGTTTGATGGACCTTCTTGCAAACAAGGGAGGTCATTTTCAACCAAATTTTGTGTAGATATTTTGACGTTAACAAGGATTGGTCAAATTTTTGATGAGGAAAATGGCAAAAAAACAATTTGGAGATCATTCAATGAACATAAGTACAAAATTTGACCAATTTTTGTTGAAAAATGAGGCCAATTTTATTAGTGTATTCTTGTTAGGAATAGCATCGATGGAAATGATTAATCTTCTTTGGGGCTTATCATTTTCTTTTTTTGAAGTATAAAACTAGTATCGGCTATATAGGTAGGAGGTAACCTCTGGCTATTTCTTCATCCTTTTTCTACTTCATGATCAACCCCCTTTCTTTTGGGTACTGTCTAATAATTCAAAAACTTTATATTTTTAAGGTAACATTCTAAAACTTTTATTATTTTAAAAAAATTATAAATTATTTTTAAAACTCAATTAATTTTCAATAATTTTTGAAACTAAAAAATAAAAAATAATATATAAATAATATCAAGTAAATAAATAGAATTATTTTCATAGTGCATTTATTCCATGGTGTTATTTTTGTGGCCTCTTTATTTATCTTAAGACAAAATTTAATTTTGATTGTTATAGTTATTGTTGCACATAATACAAATAAAACTTGAAGTATGGCACAAGTGTATTTTTTTCAATCAAACAATTTTAGAATAAGTTTATTTTGTACAAGAGTTCATTAATTAAGTAGTATTAATAGTTTTGTGTATAGTTAGAATAGTAATGGATGTATTGCATCCAAAATTTTTATCAAATTAGCCAATCATTATATAGAATAAAAAAATTGAAGAATAATATATAAGCTTTAATTATATTTATATGACATAATTTACATTATATCATATATGTTTTTGTTTATTGATTGACATTAGCAATAATGAGTATTAAAATAACATTCTTATTCAGTTTTTAAAATAAATTTCATCAAATCGAATAATATTTTTAATGTTATATACAATATTGTTGGAATAAAAACACTACCAAGAGGGAGGGGTGAATCAGTGGTTTAAAATACTTTTAAAAACTTGAAACAATTACAAGTTATAAAAATTTAACACATGAGTAAGATAGTTAGTGAATAACAAAGTAACACAATATTTTAACATGGAAAACCCCTTAGGGTAAAAAACCACTTTGAATCTGAAACTTTATTGGCCTCTTGGGAAAATATTTTAGATCTACAACTTTGGGAAGCACCAACACCCTAGTTTAGAAACACCAATTTCAAGGAACACCAATCCCTTACACCTAAAGCACCAACTTCATGAATACAAGAACCACCAACTTCAAAAAATGAACAAGTGAGATTTAAAATCAAAGGATCATATCTATTACAACATAAATCTTGAATCACTAGTTTCAACTTCTTGTTGAGAACACAATGTAGGATATACTTCTATTCTCCTCAAAACATCCAATATCCAAATATATTTTCTTTTTTCTTTGAAAGATCTAATCAAATACTAATATGAATGAATGAATGAAGCAATATATAACCCTTATTATACCTCTAATAAACTTCTACAATTAAAATCAAATCACAAATATGGAATAAGAAACATAAAGCATTACCCTCTTCTTTGTTGTTAAAAATTTACCTGCAAACTATTTGGTCTACAAGGAATTCCACACCAATTTTGCAACTTCTATCAAAACCACCTAATGTATGTTTTAGAGGAATGTATCCTCTAGTTTTAAATGAAGAAAGACAAAATTTTTGAGGCAATTACATACCCTAAACTTCCATTAGACCAAAACTACTAAAAACTGCTAAAATTGTCATAACAATTTGATAACTATTTCTAGTAGACAGACTTTTTCTCTTTCCATTCATGTGCTATTCAAAAACTAAAAAATATCCAGTTTAGTTATATCTAAGGCCTTTCCACAAAGGTATTATAGTTGGGGTCTATCTAATAAAAAAGCTTGTCGACTTTCTAATAGACCAAAACTAATTTTTTATATCCATTTTAGAAACCAATGTAAACATTAAGTGTTAATTGTATAACACTTAAGTATTTGTCTTGAATGTGTTTTGAAAAATATTGAAATACATCAAATAAGATAATAACATAATGTTAGCCATACCATATGCTCATTCATGACTAAATACCAATGGTTCAACATACTCCCCATTTGGCATTGATGTCAATACCAACTTCCACCTATATATCCATGTGTACTTGTATATCCTGTATCTAGACCTGTATATCTATATATCCATGTGTACCTATACACCTATATATCCATGTGTAGATATCTTCTTCATTTTTCTCCCCCTTTGATATCAATGACAAAGGAGATATACCAAGGTGTTAGTGTAACCAAAAGATAAGCAAAATATGCTCCCCCTGAAACCTATCACTCATTTATGAACTTGTACAAGAGAAGAGAGAGATAAAACCCCCAATCTTGTTCTTAACCATTCAAATGTGGCTCTTGAGAGAGGCTTTGTAAATATGTTAGCAAGCTGATCTGAAGAAGGAAAAAAATCTCAACATTTCCATTCAAGACATGTTCCCTTATTAAATGATAACAAACATCAATGTGTTTGGTGTGTGAATGCATAATTGGATTCTATGAAATACTTATTGCACTCTGATTATCACAATAGATAGGAACTGGTTCATACATTATTACTTTCATATCTAATAAAGTTTGAACCATCCAAAGAACCTATTGACAACAAGAACATGTGGCTATATATTCAGCCTATATAGTAGAAAGTGTAGTAGATTCTGGCTTCTTACTATGCCAACACACTAGCCTATTACGCAAGAAAAATGTTGCTCCTAAAGTAATTTTTCTTTCATCTAGACAACCTACCAAATCTGGGTTAGTATAAGAAACAAATTTTAAATCATCATGTTTAGGATAGAAAATCCCATAATCCAAAGTGCCCTGAATATATCTAAAAATTCTTTTAACTGCCATAACATGAGATTCTTTAGGTGAATATAGAAATCTTGCAACCAAACATATAGCATGCATGATATTAGGCCTTGAAGCTATGCGATATAGTAAACTACAAATCATGGATCTATAAGTAGCTTGATCAACATCAGGGGAGTCATCATTTTTAGTAAGTTTACATCTTGTTATCATCGATGTTCCCATAGGCTTACAATATTCCAAATGAAATTTCTTTAACATTTCTTTTGCATACTTAGTTTGGGATAAGAATATACCATTTTCCAACTGAGAAATTTGCAAACCAAGAAAATAGAATAGTTCCCCAAGCATGGACATTTCAAATTTAGATTGCATATGCTTCGAAAAACCTTGACATAAAGCATCATCATTAGATCCAAATACTATATCATCAACATAAACAAGAACAATGAGAACATCATCACATGTACCATATATGTACAAACTGCTATCAACACCACCTCTTCTAAAGCCATTTTTTACAAGATACTGATCAAACCTAGAATTCCAAGCCCTCGGAGCATGTTTCAAACCATAAAGAGCCTTTTTTAACCTATAGACATGATTAGGAATGTCTTTTTTTTCAAATCCTTTAGTTTGATCGATATAAACCTGGTCATCAAGATAACCATTAAGAAATGTCATTTTAACATCCATTTTGTACATTTTAAAGCCCTTGAAAGCTAAATACTCAAGAAAGATTCTAATTGCTTCAATTATAGCCACCAGTGCAAAACTTTCATCAAAGTCCACACCTTCTATTTGTGCATAACCCTTACAAACCAATCTAGCCTTGTTCCTTGATATCTTTCCATTTTCATCAAGTTTATTTCTAAAGACCCATTTAGCACCTATTACATTTTTATCTTTAGGTCTAGGCACTAATTCCCAAGTATTATTTTTTTCAATTTGACTTAGTCCCTCTTTCATAGCATTAACCCTAAACTCATCCATACTAGCTTCTTTATATGATTTAGGTTCAATTTGAGATAACAAAAAAAGACTAGCACATTCACTAGATGTAGTTCTTGTTCTCATTACAATACCTATATGTTTATCCCCTTTAATCTATTTTTGAGGATGACACTTCTTCAATCTTTTTCCTGTAGCCTTTGTACCTGTGGGTTATGGTATTTCTATTTGATCTTTTATCTCTTCTTCAGGTTCAACAACTTTATTATCTACTTCTTTCAAGTCTTTATCAATGTCTTGTAGGAAAGTACTATCCATTCTTATTTCCTTTTTATCCTACACAACTTCATCCACTTTTACATGTATAGTTTCAACAAGTTTATTCAACCTTTTATTAAAACATTTGAAAGCTTTACTTTGAGAAGAATGTCCTAAAATGTTTCCTTCATCACATCTTGAATCAAAGCTTCCTATTTTATCATCACAATTATTAATGAAGCATCTACTTCCAAAAATTCTAAAATGCTTAACAAATGTAGGATGTCCATACCATAACTCATAAGAAGCGTACTTAGTTTTTACCCTTAGTTGTGCCCTATTTAAAATCTATATTGATTTTTGAACTACTTCTTTCCAATACCTATTTGGTACTTTAGATTCATATAACATAGGACCCTTTCCATTTCTTTCATTGTTCAGTTCTTTCTCTCAACAACTCCATTTTGTTGAGGTGTCCTAGATGCTGCATATTGTCTTTTGATGCCATATTTTTCATAATAATAAACAAATTCATTTGAAGTAAACTCACCACATTTATCTAATCGTAAGCATTTAATCTTCATGTCTGACTCATTTTCAACCATATTCCTAAAAATCTTAAACTTGTTAAATCCCTGTAATTTATGTTTTGAGAATGTTACCCATGTCATTCTTTTATAATCATCTATAAAAAGCATGAAATACTTTTCTCCATTTAATGACATTGTCAATGTAAGACCACATAAATCAATATGTACTAATTGCAATGGTTTAGAAGCAAATTATTCTTTTGAAGGAAAAGATTCCTTTCGTTGTTTACCATGTTGACACCCTTCACAAATAACATTCTCTAGCTTCGTTATACATGGCATACCTCTTATTTTTTGATGCTTACTAACTTTTTCCTAGTTGTCAAAATTCAAGTGCCCAAGCCTTTTGTACCATAACTAATTTTCATTCACCTATCCCATAAGATAAACATCTTCATGATTATTAGTATTTGTGATATCTTTTAAATTGTATACATTTCCTTTAGATATTTTACCTGATGCAACCAACTGTCGAGATTTTAATTTCATTTGACAACAATGGTGATAAAAAACAACTTCATATCCATGATCACAAATTTTCATAACATTTAGAAGATTGTACTTTAATCCATCAACATAATACACATCATGAATGGATATTTTGTCACTAAGCATCAAAGAACCCAAACCTTTAATTTTCTTTGAAGAATCATCACCAAAACTAACATTGCCACCTTTGTAGTTAATCAATTTGTCAAACTTCGTTCTATCTCCTGTCATATGTCTAAAAAAACCACTATCAATTATCCAAAAGTACTTTTTTTCATAATGTCGATCCATTTAAAAAAACATAGACTTATTAATCTTAGGCCTACATATCTTAGTCGCTTTAGTATCAAATTCTTTATCAACTTGTAGACTAGCATAAGATTGATCATTCTAAATTGACTTAGTTTTGCAATTACTCATAACATGACCAAAGAGATTGCATTTGTAACATCTTATAATACTCATTTTAGGAAAGGAATAACCAAAATGAAACTTTGAATACCTCCTTGTCATGTATTTGCAATTAGTTATTCTATGTCCATACTGATGACACATGAAGCAATACCCATTAAAGAAAGAAGTGAATCTGTTTGAGTATCTTTTACCCATGAATGAAGTTCTTGATATAACCTAATTTTTATTATTATTCTAATTAAAATATTCATTTTTATCTACATTTGAAGTGGTAGCATTCTGATTTGTATCCTTAGTTTTGAATTTTAGTTTTGAATTTAAATATCTCGAATAAAGATTTATCTTTCTTCTCACTAGAACATTGTCCAAGTTCAAAACCAATTCATGTTAGATCATCAGTACTTCTTTGTTTCATTAACATATCATCAAAAGTAGTGTTCTCATATTTTTCTAACCCTCTTATATATGATACTACTTCATTCATTAACCTTGTACATTCCCAATCTTTAGAACCTAACTCTTCCTTAGCGAAAAAGACAACTCTCTTTTGTTCCTCAACTTGTAATTTCAATTCTATAACTTGTTGATTTAAGTCCTTAGTTTATTTTTCAAAGTTATCTTTTTCTTTTAAGAATTTATTTTCTTGAACAGTTAAATTCTTTTTTAATTCCTTGATCTTTTTAAGTGCATAAAGAAACTCATAGTCTAAATCAGCCTCAACAAGTTTAACATCAACAACACTATCTTATTCTTGACAAGTAGTTTCTATAGCCATGAATGAAAAATCATTTTCATCATCTTCAAAACTACTAGAGTCACTATCAAATACATCAGCAATCAAACTCTTGTTCTTCTTAAAGAACTTTTTGTTATAGAATTTATTTTTACTTTATTTCTCTTTCTCATCATCTACTTCATCATGACTATTATAAGGACATTTAGATGCAAAGTATCCTATTTTACCACGATTAAAGAATTTTAAAGGAACTTTACCTTTGTATTTACCTTCTCCTTTATTTAATTTCCTTGATAAATACACTTCAAGAACATCAAGATCATCTAATTCTGAAGAGACTTGCTTCTCTTTCTTTTCCACCTTCAATGCTACTTCTTTGCTTATGGATTCCTATTTGCCAAACTTTCTAATTTCATAAGCTACAAGTGCTCCATGAATATCTTCCATTGTATATTTGTTAATTTCTCTAGTTTCTTCTATAGAACATATCTTAGAATCAAAATTATTAGGAAGAGATCTCAAAACTTTCTTTACAACATCAATATCATCAATTTTTTCACCAAGTCCTCTTATGCCATTTATAGTTTCCTCTATCTTAAGGATATAGTCTTCTACCTTTTAATCATTACCCATCTTAAGGCCTTTAAATATTTATTTCAAATGTTTTGTCTTGGCTTCTTTAACTCTATCATTACCATGAAATGTGTTTTTCAATTTGTCCCATACTTCTTTGGAAGAACTACAATGCATTACGTTAACAAAAATATCTTTAGATAAACTATTAAGTATAGAAAATTTAGTTGTCATATTAGTTTCATACTTCCTCTTCTCATCAAGATCTATAGGTAAACTATTAGGAACTTTATAACCATTAACAACTAAATTCCAAACATCAACATTAATAGATAACAAATATGTTTGCATCATTACTTCCCAAAAAGCATAATTTGATCCATCAAAAATAGGAACCTTTGAAGAAGTATCTTGAGCTATAAAAGATAAGTATTCCACTCAACCAAAATCTACCCAATGTTCTTAAACTTGATATAGGGAACCTTGCTTTGATACCACTTGTTGGAATATAAACACCACTGAAGGGTGGGGGGTGAATAAATGGTTTAAAATACTTTTAAAAACTTGAAACAATTACAAGTTATAAAAATTTAACACATGAGAAAGATAGTTAATGAATAAAAAAGTGACAAAATATTTTAACATGGAAAACCACTTAGGTTAAAAAACCACTTTGAATCTGAAACTTTATTTGCCTCTTGGGCAAATCTTTTAGATCTACAACTTTGGGAAGCACCAACACCTTGTTTTAGAAACACCAATTTCAAGGAACATGAATCCCTTACACCTAAAGCACCAACTTCAAAAAATGAACAAGTGAGATATAAAATCAAATGATCATATTTGTTACAATATAAATCATTAATCACTAGTTTCAACTTCCTTTTGAAAACACAATGTAGGATATACTTCTATTCTCCTCAAAACATCCAATATCCAAATATATTTTATTTTTCCATTAAAAGATCTAATCAAAGACTTATATGAATGAATGAAGAAGCAATATATAACCCTTCTATACCTCTGATAAAATTATGCAATGAAAATAAAATCACAAATATGGAATAAGAAACATAAAGCATTACTCTCTTCTTTGCTATTAAAAATCTGCCTGCAAACTATTTGGTCTACAAAGAATTCCACACGAATTGTGTAACTTCCATCAAAACAACCTATTGGATGTTTTAGAGGAATGTATCCTCTACTTATAAACCAAGAAAGTCAAAATTTTGGAGGTAGGTACATACCCCAAACTTCCATTAGACCAAAACCACTCAAAATTGCTAAAACTGTCACAACAATTTGGTAACTGTTTCTGATAAAAAAAAAAAACTTTTTCTCTTTCTATACATGTGATATGCAAAAACTAACAAAGACCCATCTTAGCTAGCTCTGAGACCTTTCCAGAAAGGTATGATAGTTGGGGTCTATTTGATATAAAAAGATTGTCAACTTTCTAATAGACCAAAACTATTTTTTAATGTCTGTTTTCAAAAACCAATGTGAACATTAAGTGTTAATTGTATAACACTTAAGCATTTTTATTCAATATATTTTGAACAATATTGGAAGTCATCAAATAAGATAATTACTTGATGTTAGCCATACCATATGCTCATTATTTACGTCAATGACAACAATCAATGACAAAATACCAAGGGTTCAACAAATATTACATGCATTGTAAAAAAAATTATATAGTTTACTTTAGCATTGGGTTGTTTCCTTGAATGATATTTTTTGTGTCAATTAGATCTATATAGTTAAACATATAAAAAATCTTAGACAATATAAACTTAAAAACTATCCACTTATTTTATGTATTTTCTACCTAATAATACTTAGGCCATATTTAGTTTTTACATCAAATTTCAACTTTACTAATGAGTTAGATGACATGACCACTATAATTACATCATGATAAATTTTGTCATTGACTTTAATATGGTAACCCTTGAACATCACACACTAAGGAAGAAATTTAGCCTTGAAAAATAAATCAACTTTGACTATTTTATACTATAAGCTATGTGATATTTAAGCCAATATTTTCTTAGATAGTAGCTATATTTAATAATAGCTTTCATGAAAAACTTTTACATTTAAATTGGTTGGAGTTGAGGAAAGCCAACTCCGAAGATGCCCAAGATCACCTGCATGTGAAAACATGTCAAAGAGAAGCCAAGAAGAGGAAGAGCATGGAGCAAGGGAAAAACCCTAAATGGACATGAGAGACCACAAGTATGCAAACACAATGAAAATGTATTTACAATGAGAATTCATGTTGTGATAATACAATGAGAGAGAGGTCGCTTATGAAGACCTCATGGAAGCTTGTAGAACAAGCTAGAAGGTGGTAGAAGATAAGGATTAAAATTCAGCAGATATCCACAAAAGGTGGAACATGCTAGAAGGGAACAAATTCTCGTGTTGTCAACAACTAACCACTACATGCCTTAAATAAAAAATATTAAATAACTGCATTTACCTAAGTAAGATTAAGTAATAGAATAAATAATTAGTAAATTAATTATTTACTCTAACACCCCCCCTTAAGTGCAACTTAGGGAAATTCCTTAAGCTCACAAAACTAAGATGAATGCAAAATGGGTCTTGGAAACAAGGCCATGTTAGGTACCCATGTACAATGCAACAAAAATGCAACCTCTGTAAATGGAGAAAGAGAGAAAACCATGTGGGAAAAACCCTCCCCCAAAAAGAGGTAAACCTAGTGAAGAACTGAAGAAGCCTTCAACTAGGGAAATGTCCCATAAAACAGGAAAAAGGAGTGATCATGAAGAAGCCACAAATCTGCCAAACCGTTGATCAAAAAACCTCCATGGAAGAAGAAGGAACAGACTGAGCATGTCTATATGGTAGATGATCCATCTCACTGAAATGCATAGGTAGCCAACCACTGCAATCGCCTTGTATATAGGATCAACCACTGAATACATAGTTCACACTATCAAACCATCAAACTACAGATGTATTAGAACAACAACATAAGCCCCCCCTTAATGTAGATGGGGTGTGATGATAGGCAACTGAGAAGGTGGGCTAAAGTCTCCTACAAACAAACCAAGAATGATGAGAGAGGGAAAGAGGTACAAAACACCCATAAAGACACGGTCAAATTGACTCTACATAGGGCTAATGTCGTGGAAGGGACACTCACTTGACAAAGGGAGAATGCCTAAAACAGCAAACAACTATCCCCCCCATGGTGCTTTATGAAAATAGTGCAAGTACAACTGACTCAAAACAACGTCCATGATCCTTGAAATGCAAAAATGGGACTTTATCTCAGTGTGATACAAAAAAGTGCTTCAAAATGATAGCTACAATGATCAAAACTAAAAAAAGGCTACAACAAAACAAAGTACCGCTAAAAAAAAGAGAATCAATGCCAGGAAAACGATCCTCGGGCCTAAAACACTCAAGATATCCACCATATAGCAAAAATTCCAAAACTATGATAGAAAGAGCATTGTTGAAAAACTAAGAAAATGGACTACATTTCTATAAAGTTGATAGAACCAACTTTTGAAAAATATAAAGTTTTGAAAAAACGGGCATGGGACGCAAAAGATATGCTTGCCGGAGTCAAAAATAGGACTTTAGACTTTGACTGAAAAAAGGGCAATAAAAATGTATCAAAACCTAAAAATACCTACACCAATGTCTCTGTCTTGGAATTAGCTTTCGGGCACTTTTTTCGGATCGAAAAAATACCTCCGTATGCAAAAGTTATGGCCAAAACACTACAAGTAGGTCAAAAAGGACCTAGGAGAGGTGAAAAGGGCATGATGCAGATGACATCATTCTGATGTCAGAAGTTCACAAGCTTAAATTTAATGGCCTCTAGCCTGTCACAGAAATTAAAAAAAGATGCCACGTGGATGCAATGTGGTGGAGCAGATGACTTGGCAGGGGCCACATGGCAGACCTGCCACATGTCAAGCGCTAACTGGAGCTGTAGAAGATCCCGCTGGCACTGAGTTGTCTCCACGCAGGCTGAATACTATACATGCGATAGCTGTCTATGATTACACATGGATAGGAGGCTATAGAGCTATCAGAGGCAGAGCGAACGGTGCCGGCGAAGGTGTTGGAAAGGAGCGGCAGACAGGAGGAGCTCGACGACGGTCGAAAACTGAGCCACCGGGGAGGAGAGAACAGGAGGCATCACTAGATGAGTAGATCGCGGGCAGCATCGTAGTGGCCACTGGGATGTGCCATGGTGGTGCAGCCTGATAATATATATTTTTTAATTTTTTTGATGAAATCATTCGTACGACCGTACGAAAGGGGCTTGCAACTAAAATTTTTTTGCCTCCCAGAGCTCTGTCTCCAAAAATGAAAATTTTTATATGAATTCTGACTGCAAATGGCCTCTCGGATCCAATGGTAATGTCCATTTGGCCCCAAAGAGCTCCAAAAAAAATTTGATCCCCTAATTTGAAGAAAAAATGGACAAACAAACTAGGGTTTGCGACTCCAAATCACAGCTTCAAAATTTTTCAATGAAGCAGCAGTAGGAAGGCTCTGGTACCATGTTGGAGTTGAGGAAAGCCAACTTCGAAGATGCCCAAGATCACCTGCATGCGAAAACTTGTCAAAGAGAAGCCAAGAAGAGGAAGAGCATGGAGCAAGGGAAAAATCCTAAACGGACATGAGAGAACACAAGTATGCAAACAAAATGAAAATGTATTTACAATGAGAAGTGATGTTGTGATAATACAATGAGAGAGAGGTCACTTATAAAAACCTCATGGAAGCTTGTAGAACAAGCTGGAAGGTGGTAGAAAATAAGATGACAACTCAACACATATCCACAAAAGGTGGAACATGGTAGAAGGGAACAAACTCTCATGTTGTCAACAACTAACCACTACATGCCTTAAATACAAAATATTAAATAATTGCGTTTACCTAAGTAAGCTTAAGTAATAGAATAAATAATTAGTAAATTAATTATTTACTCTAACAAAATTGAATATTTTAGTTGTACATTAATGATATATATTACTAGTAATACAATAGTAATTATTAACTACTCTATCTCACAATGACTATTATATATATTTTAAACCTTTTGAATACAATTAATAACTACTTAATCTAAAGTAACTATTATATTGAATAATTATAAACATGAATTCAATGAAATGCATTTCTAGGTGACACTAATTTATCTTTAACTTAAAAAAAAATTAAATTTAAATTTATTAGAAAATCATTTTTAAAAAATTTATGGAGAGACCCTTGCATACATTAAAGAAAAATATTAAATACTTGAAAAAAACACTCTACTCATAAAGAGTATACTTCCAAGACCATACAAATCTTATATCATTTTAATATTCATTCCTTACAATATATATTTTCTAAACCAATAAGAAGAAGCTAGGGCATTACCTAGCAATCCACATAAACATGTAGTTACAATGTCAAGATGACTATAAGTCTTTTATTTCAAAGTGTACCTCCAAAGTTATGGTGACTCGTAGTTGGTCAGCCTCTAGGAAGGGGTAGCAAAGAGAGGAAACTTCGTAGGTAGGGTCAAATCCAAAAACTTCATCCCTATTCAAATCCCCCTCCGCACTCCAAACAAAGCAATGTATGAGTTGAGCCACAAATAAGTTAACATCCCTAGGCATCCCCTCCTCCCCAATCCAAAAGACAACAATTCAAAGTGTTGGCCTTTCAAATCCATGGTCAACCCAATAAATCTCTCAGGCTTGAATTCCAAAGCATCTTCCCATACACTTCCATCTCTTCCAATTGCCCAAATGTTCACAAACAACCTTTTTTTCGGTGGAATGTAATATCCTCCAACACTAAAACACTACATGGACTCGTATGTGTTGAGAAACATGTGTCTCAACCTTGCAATCCTTTCCTGAAAAATTTTAGAATTTGTTTCTGGAAGTTTTCCACTTGTTTATGCATTGGAAAATGGTTAGTGAGTTGTTAAAGTGAGTCTTGTTCATAGTATAATATATGTGGGTCATTTTTAGAGCCTTGATGACTCATTTTGTGACTTTTATGGTGGTCTAGACTAACAGACAAAATTGTGGACGGGATTACTATTTTAACCTAGTTGTTTTTCCATATTGGAAATGTAGATGTCAAAAATGGGTAACATGTGGCATGGTAGTTTTTCCCATGGTTTTGAAAAATCATAAGTGGTTTCTAGGTTATAAAATCACTATAAAAGATGGCCTTGGGGAGGTATTTGTGTAATTGAGTTCAGTTTGGAAGACTAGTGCTAGAAGGAGTCTCTCTGAGTTCGAGTTGTGGTGATGTGCTCCTGTAAGAACTTGCATTGAAAGTGTATTGTAATCATCTTGACTTGATAATATATTATGGAAGTTTAGGAGGGTGGGGTTTTTCTCCCAAAAGGGTTTCCCCATGGTAATCACTGTGTTGTGTGTTCTTTGTTATTTTGATTATGTTATTATGCATTTCTTGAGATATTTGCAATAGTTACTTGGATTTTCATAATCATCCTCTCAAAGATTAGCATAGAAAGAAATTTTGCGCACCTTTTCTTCCTTACAAGTGGTATTAGAGCTTGGCCAGTTTTGGTTCTATTTTTTGGGTACAAGGTTTTTTTAGCCAATCAAGGTTTGAGTGGGAGCTTGTGCAGAGCATTTCATTTTTGTGTTGCAAGATTAAAAAGATGGCAAGCATGTCAGGGAGAATTGATGTTGAAAAGTTTTCTAGCACAAAATTTGAGATATGGAAGCTGAAGATGGAAGATCTATTGATTGATCGGGATCTATGGGATGCAATTGGTGAGAATAAGTTGAGGTCCATATATCTGATATTAGCCACAAAATATGATGTGACTGATAGAAAAGCTAAACATCTCATTAAATTGTGTCTTCCAGACTCGATTATGATTAATGTCCATGAAGAACGTACTGTGATGAAGTTTTGGAAAATGCTTAGTGAGATCTATCAAGGGAAATCACTTGTGAATAAGATTTTCTTGAGGAAGAAGTTGTATTCCTTGAGAATGGAAGAAGGTGGACAACTTTCTGAGTATCTAGAAAGGTTTAATATGTTGGTGACTTAGTTGACCTTAGTAGGGGTGCCAATGGATGAAGAAGAAAGGTGTCAAATCTTGTTATGTTCATTGCCAGGCTCATGGGATAGTCTTGTGATGGCTATAGGGAGCACTTTAGTTGTCTTGAAGATGTAGGATGTTGTTGGTTTTCTACTTTCTAAGGAGATGAGAAAGAAGGTCTCTCTGAATGCCAAAGAGGCTTTGAGTGTTTGTGGAAGACCAAAAGAAAGAGGCAAGAACAAAAAGCAGCATGGCCATTCTAAGTCCAAAAATAAGGGGAGATCAAAATCCCCTAGTAAGTCCAAGGCAATATGCTTGAATTGTGGCAAACCTGGACACTTCCAAAAGGATAGCAAAGAGGAGAAGAAAAAGAAGAAGAAGAAGCAAGATTCTGATTCTGAGTCTAAGAAGGAAGATGGAGATGCTTTCATTGCAACCTTGGCCACTCATGCAGGTGAAAATGCATGGTTAATAGATTTAGGTGCATCTTTCCACATGACTCCTAATAGGAACTGGTTTAGTAAGTATGAAAATTTTGATGGTGGTAAGGTGTATTTTCGTGATAATTCAGTACTTGATATTGTTGGTCGTGGAAATATTCGTGTGAAATTTTTTGATAGTAGAATTAGAATATTTGATGGTGTCTTGCATATCCCTGGACTAGCAAGGAATTTTTTATCTATTAGTAAGCTAATAGATTCGGGTGTGCATGTACAATTTTTTGAAGTAGGTGTAAAAGTGGTGAGAGGTGCTATGGTAATATCAAGAGGAAGTAGATTGGGTAGTCGAGTGCAATAGTACTTCTAATAATATTGTGGAAAAGACTACTCAGTTGGAGAAGGAGAGAGTTTCTCTCTTAACAGATGGTCATGGTTTTTGGGTTCCCAAGGGTGCTCTATCTACCGAATCAAAGTTGCTTGTAGAGAAGACTATGTTATGGCACCAAAGACTCAGCCACATAGGTGAGAAGGGCCTACGGACCTTGAAAAATAAGAACCTTGTTGATGGGTTCAATGACTGCAATCTTGAGTTTGATTTTTGTGAGCATTGTATCTATGGTAAACAAAACCACATTCAATTTTACTCGAGTTCTCATAAGTCATGTGTTTTGGATCTAATTCATTTCGATGTATTTGGTCTAGTTGATGTTCCTTCTATTGGTAGGTCAGTTTATTATGTTTTTTTCATTGATCATTTCAGTAGAATAACATGGGTTTATTTCCTTAGGAGTAAAGCTGAAGTTTTCAGTCATTTCAAAGAATTTAAAGAAATGGTTGAATTGTAGACTAGAAAGAAAATAAAATGCTCTAGAATTGATAATGGTGGTGAATTTTGCTCCAATATTTTTGACACATTTTGTAAAGATTGTGGTATTAAAAGAGAGAAGACAACTCCGTATTCTCCACAACATAATGGAATTGTAGAAAGAATGTACAGGACCTTGATGGAGAAGGCTAGGAGTATGCTAAGTGGTGCTGGACTAGAAAAAAAGTTTTGGACTGAAGCTATAGCCACTACCTACTTCTTGATAAATAGGTCTCCTACATCAGCTCTTGTTGATAAGACACCAATGGAAGCATGGTCGGTCCACAAGTCTTCACTTAGACATTTGAAAGTGTTCGATTGTGAGGCATATACTCATGTGCCAAAGGAGAAGCGAACAAAATTGGACAAAAAAGCTGTGAAATGTATCTTCATCAGATATAGTTATGGTGTGAAAGGATACAAGTTTTGGGATCCTATTGCACAAAAGGTATTTTATTCTAGAAGCGTTATTTTTAGAGAAACTAAGCCTTCTTCTGTTACAGTGCAGCGAAGACAAATTAAAGAAAAGAAAGATGTGATTCAACTTCCTACTACACCTGAGAAAGTTGAATCAAGGCCCTTAGAAAGATGAGATATTGAAGAGAGCTCTACGAGTTCTGAATCATCAAGGGAAGAGGGAGAACCTAATCATGAACTTGAACCTCCTGAACCTGAACCAAATCTTGTTCGAAGATCTACTAGACAAAGGAAACCACTTGAAAGGTATGGGTATTCTCCTAATGATTGGAGGTGCATATTTGCATTGAATGCTAACATTGATGAACCAAGATCTGTAGAAGAGGCTCTTGGTATGAATGATTCAATGGCAGCTCTTAAGAGGAATTGAACATGGGACCTTGTACCATTTCCTGAAGGATGGAAGCCTATCGGTTGTAAATGGGTGTTCAAAAGGAAGATGGGTTTAGATGGAAGCATTGAGAAGTATAAAGCATGTTTGGTTGCAAAAGGTTACTCTTAGGTTGAGGGAGTATATTATGGTGAGATTTTTTCTCCAGTATCCAAAATGACATCCATTAATTTTTTTCTTTGTATTGCAGCAACTTATGATCTAGAGATCGAGCAAATGGATGTGAAAATTGCTTTCCTTCATGGAGATTTGGAGGAAGAAATTTACATGTCATAGCTAGAGCACTATGTGGTGAAAGGTAAAAGTCATTTGGTCTGTAAATTGAAGAAATCCTTGTATGGTTTAAAACAGAGTCCTAGGATGTGGTACCAGAAGTTTGATACATATGTGTTGAGTTTGGGATTTGTGCGATCTAAATATGATCACTGTATATATTTCAAATCTTATGGTGATGGTTTCCTGGTTATTGCCTTGTATGTTGATGACATGTTGTTTATTGGCAAAGGAAAAGGTTTGATTGCAGAATTAAAATCTCAACTCTCAATAAAGTTTGAAATGAAAGATCTTGGTGCAACTAGGCACATTCTAGGAATGGAGATTATAAGAGATAGACAGAATAGAAAGCTTTGGCTAGGCCAAAGTAAGTATGTTGGTACTATTTTGAAAAGATTCAATATGCAGGATGCAAGACCATTGATTGTTCTTGTTACTATGAGAACAAAGCTTTCTAGCTCACAATGTCCTACATTCCCATTGGAGATGGAAGAGATGAGTCGAGTACCATATCAGAGTGATGTTGGAAGTTTGATGTATGCTATGGTTTGTACAAGACCAGACATTGCCCAAGCGGTGGGAGTACTTTCCCATTATATGTCTAATCCAAGAAGAGCACATTGGGATGCAGTAAAAAGATTTTTCAGATACTTGCGGGGTACCTTAGAGTACTCAATATGTTTACATGGAACAAGAAGTGAGCATTTTTTAGATATTTGAGGCTATTGGATTCAGACTGGGCTGGTGATATTGATAGAAGAAGATCGACCAGTGCATATGTGTTTACATTATTTGGTGGTGCAATCAGTTGGATGAGTAAGTGACAGGTTGTGGTCCCTTTGTCCACTATTGAGGCAGAGTATATGGCAACTACTCATGCCTACAAAGAAGCCATCTCGCTATAGAGATTGTGTTCAGATATATAGTTCAAACAGGGTGCGGTGACAAATTATAGTGACAACTAGAGTGCAATCTGCCTAGCGAAGAACCTGACTTTTCATGCCAGGACCAAGCACAATGATGTACAATATCATTTTGTGAGAGATATGGTCGAGGATGGCAAGATGAAGCTAGAAAAGGTAAAGACTTTTGTGAATGTTGTTGATGCATTAACTAAGCCCGTGAGCACAGAGATATTTAGATGGTGTTCAGAGTCTATGAGCCTCTCGACCCCTAGCAATTAAGTCCATGATATTTTAGATCCCCTGAATCTTGCAAGGTGTTTGACAAGTGGGAGAATGTTGAGAAACATGTGTCTCAACCTTGCAATACTTTCTTGGAAAATTCTAGAATTTTTTTGTGGAAGTTTTCCACTTGTTTATGCATTGAAAAATGGTTAGTGAGTTGTTAAAATGAGCTTTGTCCATAGTAGAATATTGGTAGGTCATTTTTAGAGCCTTGATGACTCATTTTGTGACTTTTATGGGGGTCTAGACTAAGAGACAAAATTGTTGACGGGATTACTATTTTAACCTGGTTGTTTTTCCATATTGGAAATGTAAATGTCAAAAATGGGTAACAGGTGGCATGGTAGTTTTGCCCATGGTTTTGCAAAACCATACGTGGTTTCTAGGTTGTAAAATCACTATAAAAGGAGGACTCAGGGAGATGTTTATGGAATTGAGTTTAGTTTGCAAGACTGGTGCTTGAAGGAGTCTCTCTGAGTTTGAGTTGTGGTGATGCGCTCCTGTAAGAACTTGCATTGCAAGTGTATTGTAATCATCTTGGTTTGATAATACATTATGCGAGTTTTGGAGGGTGGAGTTTTTCTCCCGGAAGGGTTTCCCCATGGTAATCACTGTGTTGTGCGTTCTTTGTTATTTTGATTATGTTATTATGCATTTTTTGGGATCTTTGCAATAGTTACTTGGATTTGCATAATCGTCCTCTCAAAGATTAGCGTAGGAAGCAATTCCGCACACCTTTGCTTCCTTATAGTGTGGTACCAGCAAGGGCCCAGCTCAGTGTAGACAAAGTGTTTCCTTCACCACACATCTCAAGCACTCTAAACTCACCAGATCACTCTCATTTACAATGCGATCTCTCCCAACTTCTATCTCAATCTCACTAAGCAGTTCAGTCATCAGTTGCAGCAGATGTCTCTACTCCCACCATTAACATATACGGCCAAAGAATTCACGAAATTTGACAATTGACCAATGACCTAGTAGATACATAACTCCAAGATTTGTAAAGAGAAGAGAACAAATCCCAACATATAACCAGCAATATTAGTTTCGTGTGCCTTGGTTCATGAAAACTATTTAAGATAAACTGACCGAAATGATTGCTTTGATGTGAACCCTAGAAACTTGCATCTCCCGACTTTCGCTCTCCACCATGTCCAACATCAGATCCACAATGTCAACGTGCTTATCAATCAGCTTCTCAGCAAACTCGTCGAAAATCTTATGAACGACCTTCATGCGGCGGCAGTGCCCTCCCCAGTCGACAAAGGCATAAGCTCAGCCACCATCTGTGAACAGTCCTGCCCTCCTTTCCCTTTAATGAAAATTATGTTTATTATTCAGAAGATGGTTGAAAAACCTAACTGTGCTAGAGGGGAATTAAGCCATGCCATTTTTGGGTATGCCGACTCTAAAATATTTTAGATGACTACTGTGCTTTTAACTAGTTTTCTTCTCGTAAAAAAGTTTGATGCTGGTAAGAAATTCTTACATTACTCTGAAAGATATTTCTGATTGTGATGTTCTTTTTGTCGTGATAAGACTTTATAGAGGTGGTCTAAAACATTCCTTTAATTTAGAACCAATGGAAAAACCTTCTCATCATGATATTTTAGTTGTCATGACGTGTACAGTTATAAAAGATCATTTGACTGTTTTTTTGGTCTTTGCACGTGTTCTCTCTCGTTTTCTTTATATCCTTTTTTCTCTATATAAATATATCTTGTCATCTATATCTATTTATATCTCTTCTTCTTTCTCTATACACCTTTTTTTGAATCTCCCCAGATCTCTTTTTATATTTATGTCTCGATCTATTTCTATCTATATTTCTCCCATCCTCTAACTCTATATTGAATGTCTGTCGACTCACAAATATTTGAGATGAGTATTGTGTTTTTGAAGTAGGTCTACTCTCATAAGATTGTTTGATGCTGGTAACAAATTCTTACATTACTGTGGAACATATTTCTGATTGTGATAAAGAATGTCAAAGATTCTTTTGTGGTGATAAGACTTTATAGAGGTGGTCCAAAACATGCCTTCAATGTAGAACCAATGGACATGTTATTGTTGGATACATAAAGAAATATATATTTCATTATCCATTATTTCTTTCTTAAATGAAAGCACTAGTTAACTAGCAATTACACCTCGGTATGCAATTAGTACGCTATAGAGTTATAAAAAACATTTGATTATTGCTTGCGTTCTCTCTCATCCTCTTTATATCTTTCTTTCTCTATATAAATATATCTTGTCATCTATATCTATTTATAAAACTTCCCCCCTCTCTCTCTCTAGATGTCTATCTTTGAATATATATATATATATATATATATATATATATATATATATATATATATATATATATATATATATATATATATATATATATATATATATATATATATATATATATATATATATATATATATATATATATATATATATATATATATATATATATATGTCTTGATCTATTTGTATCTATTTTTCTCCCATCCTCTCACTCTAAATTCGGTGTCTACCGACTCACAAATATTTGAGATGAGTACCGTGCTCTTAATGTAGCTTTACTCTCATAAGATTGTTTGATGGTGGTAAGAAATTCTTACATTACTATGGAAGATATTTCTAATTGTGATAAAAAATTGTCAGAGATTTTTTATGGTGATAACACTTTATAGAGGTGGTCCAAAACTTGCCTTCAATTGAGAACCAATTGAAAAATCATATCATCCTAATATTTTGGTTGTCAGTGCTCATATGTCATTGTTGGATACATAAATAAATATATATTTCATTATCCATTATTTCTTTTTTTAAAGAAAGCACTAGTTAACTAGCAATTGCACCTTGGTATGTAATTAGTACATTGTAGAGTTATAAAAGATCATTTGACTGTTTTTGTCTTTGCTCCTATTTTCGATCATACTCTTTATATCCATTTTTGCTATATAAATATATCTTGTCATCTATATCTATTTATCTCTTCCTCTCAATGTATATCTTTCCCTTTGAATCTCCCTAGATCTATTTCTATATTTATGTCTTGATCTATCTCTATCTATTTTTATCCCATCCACTCTCCTGTCCATATCTAAACACATCTCTCTCCATAGTCTCATTTATATACCTTTAAATATCTATATTTCCACATTTCTTCCCCCATCTCCATTTATCTTTGTTCCTTTCTAGTATTTTTAATATTCAATTTAACAAGATTTGAAAATAGAAATGCCAAGAATTGTTTTGTAAATTTGAAGACTGAACATGATGTTATGAAGTTTTTATTGAGTTGGCATGCATCACATTGCAGTATATGTGAAATGATGTTGTCCATTGAAAAGGTGCCACTAAACATTTGTGTGCATATTCTCCCTTTCATTTAAGTAATAAAGTTTTCATATGTAATTTAAATAATCACATATTCATGAAATATTTTTTATAAATCAAGTATATCAAATTGTAAATGATATTTAAAATTCATTACAGTAGTATTACACTGAGAGCAAGTATTAATAATGATAGAATAGGATGGCCCCTTCAAAAACAGTCTTACTCTATATTTTCTTTAAAGATTTTATAATTAAAATTAACAATATTTCCCATCTTTTAAGCCTTGAAATAAATTCAAAATATATTTTCTTAAGTTCATAGATTTCAAAAATTATTTATTTCACAAATAAATAAATTCAAAAGCACAAATAAATAAATTGTTATTCTTATTGATTTTGTGAGTTCTCTAAGAATTACCTTGCTTTTATGAGTGTGGTTATAAGGAATTTTAAATCATTAGAATAATAGTAATAATCTGTACAAGGAGGCTTGATTTTCGTTATTAAAAAAAAAAAAAAAAACATTTTAAAAGAAATTCAAATATTTTAAATTTTGAGGCACAACTAATAACAAATAAAGAATGTCTTAAAGGCACTGTGAATCATAATAATTGATACTAAATTGGACCAAATTAGAGTCACCAACTTTAATCATGTTTTTAGAGGAAAATGAAATCATCTTTAGAATGCTATTAGTTTTTACTTACCATCTGTGTCTGTTGATTCAATACTATCTACCATGCAAAATTTAGGTTTAATAAATTTATCATAGATTTCATGAAAATAAAATTTAATAAATTGTAAAGTAAAAAATTGTATGCAATAAGAAAGAGGATTGTAATCCCATGCACTTGCTAAATAGAAATTCCATATTAGATTTGGGAAACTTCTTCATGCATATACAACTCATAACTTCTATCTGTCTAAAATACAATGGAACTCAAACCTACCTTTTTTTGATTTTTGAAAAATAAGGATGATTTGGGACCTATAAAAGGTGTCTTTCCTAGTCATTATTAACCAATACCTATGTAGTTAAGAAATGGTAATATTGATCCTCAACTTGTTCCTCCCACACCCCTTTCCCCTCTAAAGTGTTGAGAATGGAAACATGTATTAATGATTAAACTTAATTTGTTTCCTTTATTGCAATGCAAAAAATTGAGATTATTAAGATAGTCATCTGAGTCTATTTACTAATTTGAAATTATAAAATGAAGGCACCACTTGTCAGGTACAAAGGAGAATTTTTTTATTTGAAGTAAATAATGACATACAAAGTGTTTGCATAGAGATTAATCTAATAAATGAACAAAATATAAATAAATGAACAAGAAAATTCTAATCGAATCTAGTTAACAAAAAATAACCTAATCTAAAATTAGAAGGTAGTCTAAGTTAATAATCTAAAATGAAAGATTATCTAAATAAAAACTTGATCTAATTTAAAAACATAAATCAAAATTATATATTAAATAAAGTTAATCTAAATTCAATAATATAAATATAATTCTGAATTAGAATTAATCTAAAATTTAAAGCTTAATGAAACAATAAATTAATCTATAAGTAAAACATCATCTAAACTTATCCCAAAAGAAAAATCTATTTAAAAGTTAAAGAATAAAAATTGTAAGACAAAAAGAAGTATTTCTCAAAGCTAAATGAAAATAAAGCATTTATGAGTCTTCCTTTAATAAATACTAGAAGGAATGGACAAAACAAATTTTTTGTATAACACATTTTATTGTGTTTTACTATTTAAACTCCAACTAATGTCTCTTTCCATTTAAGCACACTATATCGGTTGATCACCCACTATTTTATATTTTCTTGGTTAACCAATTTTAATGCATTATGACTTGTCTATTATTTTCATTAGATTAATTGTTGTGTTGTACAATTTTTTTTGCAGATCATTAGATTGGATCATATATAATCTATTGAACTAAGATAGATTAAACTTTCCTAAAATTACACAATAAAATAAAAAGTTAACTAAGTTCATTAGTCCAAAAAGGGCACCCTCTAACACACAATGTGTACCTTATAAGAAAAACAACCTAGGTAAAAGCACAAACCTATGTCACCCTTTTCTAAAGGAAAAGGCTAACAAAAGTATAACTATACACCTTGAAATGACATAAAATTGGTATTATTATTTTGAATTTGAAAATGAAGTAAACCAATGAAATGTGTAGAAATGGATAAAGTTTAGGATTATAATTTTTAATAATTATTTAGAATAATAATCGATACATTTTCCTAATTTTTAAAGATAAATTTTTAGCTGTTAAAAATGCTAAAAATTAGGGGTCTAGTTCCCACCACAAAATTATATGGAAATAAAATTATTTCCCTTTGATCTCAGACTATGTTATAGATAACATATATAGCTAGAACAATGAAAAATAAAAATCAGCTTTAGACTTATATTTTCTCTTTTATAATGATTCTAATTTCAACTCACCTGAAATCGATAGTTTTCATCTCCCACCACATTTTCCAACACAAATCTATTCTAACTAAGAGAAAAATTATACATTCTAGAAGAGGAATCTCTCCTCTAGAACGTCATATAATTTTTAAATTTTTTTGATATGATTTAATATTTTTTTCTTTCTCAAGATCAAGATTTTTTTGAGTGTTAAAATATGTGCTTATAGAATTTTTAAATTATAATATACTACAACTAATTAAAACACTATAAACTCTATATGAGAATATTCTTAACTTTCTTCTCTATAAATGGTGTTTATATGTTATTTTAAAACTATCATAAAAAATAGTAAGAGTTATTGAAACACCACTTTTCTAAAATAATTTTATTTCTTTAGTAATTGGATACAAGCTAGTATAAAACATGCATTTAATAGAAATCTCCAATTGAAAAAATGTGAGACCATATATAACTTAGCTAGAATGAACTTATCTAGATCATATGTTTGAACAAAATTGAATTTTAGATAGAAATACTGAAAGTTAGCTGCTCTCATAAGTTAGCATGAAAGGTGACATAGCTTTGTACTTTTTCCCACCTTTTGTAATAATATACAGACAAGAATGACATTAAGCAAGTCAGCATTATCTTCCTCTCACTGCTACCTATATACTTAGGGCAATTGTGAACTCATAAAGTATACCTATCGTAGTAGGTTGGGTGGGAATAATTAGTTGTATCCCATAGTTTCTACATTGATTTTTGAAAGGTACAGATCACTCATATCATTAAAGGACCTATCAAGAGTATCTTTAATAGGTCATACTACAATTGACACCCAAATCTTCTCTACTATTGGAGAGTATATTGTAGTAGTAGTTTATCATTGCTTCATATTTTTTCTTATACATAAGTCTCAATAGTTGGTTCTAACATAAATTTTACTAATATAAAGACCATAATAGAAATATAACAACACCCATACTCAGTTAAATATCATAACATTTTGTAGACCATTTTTTATATATAATATTGATAGGTTCTTCATGAGATAACTTATATCTTTACAACATTTACAAAAAAAAATTCACTCAAATTAATATTCAAATAATTAAATTAGCTTAAAATATAAGAAAGATGATCTACACAAATAGTTGCATCCCTCATTTTGTCATCAAAAAACCCACACATGCATTTTTCAAACCTAAAAAATAATGGAAGCGCATCCTAGAATAATATGGTAGTGACCAATAACAACTCATGAGAGAAAATTCCTTGGGATTGGAAATGTAATTTCATTTTTAAAGAATTTGAGTGGAAGGAATCATACAGAGTTCTCTATGTGATGACAGAGCAATGTGCACTATTCTTGTATCAGTTGACATTGTCATTTCCATTGAAGCTGTCATAGTTATAAACCTATTTATTTCATTATATTTGTGTCATGACTCTTTCTTTTCCAATCTAAAGTTATATCTCTACGTGCCTATATTTCAATTTTTAACACCAAGTATGTGTAGGATCATGATGGGCCAAGAAGTGGTGATATAAAAACAAATCACTTTTCATCTAAATTTGATGAAATGAAAAGGGTCCCTTAAGAAAATTATCAACTCTCCATCAATATAATTTCTCTCAAACTATCAGTTCATTAAGTAATTATTACTTATTTTCTAATGGAATTACTTATAAAGTATTGATTTATGTAATGATTAAAAAGATGTTATAACAAGTAAAAATGGCATAACCTTCTCAAAATCAAAGAGATGAATCATATTCTATGGTTTTCCTACTATGAGGAGAAAAAATAATTCTATAGTATTGAATGAGTTATGGTGGTCAGACATGAGAGTATTTTTATTCACAAAAAATTGGTAGTAAAATATTAAAAATTAATTATTTCCTTCGTAAAAAAAATACATAAAAACATGCATCACATTTGGGTATGAGTATGCTTCTTCTATCTATAATCTTGAAACAAAATTTTGTCATTTGATTGTGATAAAGATGGTCAGACATACACCTACTTCTTATTTTTTCTTGAATCTTTTTGTAATTTTACATTGAAATCTTAAATTTTGACCAATTACATTATTTGTTTATTTAAAAGGGTTTTTTTTTAGAAACTACATTTAGTTTACTATAGATTCCATTTTTATAAATTTTTGATATAAGGTTCATAACTAGTTCAAGATTTGATGTCAAGTTGACTAACATCAATGTCCTAATTTTTCATTGCCACATAAGGCCATAGTTTGGCCCCCCATGATCCTACAAATACCAAGTGGAATTCCAGTTTTAGGTTTTTTTTTCTTTTTAGTGATAGCATGGAGGTGACATAATGTAAAAAAAATTATATAGAAATCTTTGATAATAGTGATGAAAAGTTGTGGAGGAAAGATGGGGAAAATATTGAGTAGTGGAGATCAATTGGATGGTCATCAAAGGGCTTTAAGAAGACTAAACCACTAGTTGAAACATATAGTTTGGCCTCTTTCATATGAAAAATGCCTATATTGCATGATTAGAGATTCAATAGTAAAAGAAGGAAAATAGAAATATATGGATAGAAATAGAAACTAAAAATAAGTGGAAATATCTAGAGAGTGTTAAACGCAAAGGAAATATATGTAATCGATAAATATCAAAAAATAAAATTGTAATCTTGAGAACTAAAATAAGTGATTTTAGAATGGAAAGATTATACACATTTTTAGATTTGTAGAAAAATATGTAAATTTTATTTTATTATTTAATTATTTCTTAATTTCTAATTTATAAGCTCAATATTTTGCTCTTCTATTTGATGATGGTTCTCTTTATTATTAAATTTTACATTATTTTTCACCCATATAAAATGGTTGTGTTCAAGAAAGCTAAGACTATACCATCGTTAATAATGTAGAAAAAGTATGTTGATTCACATCTTTAAAAAAAAATTCTTAAATTCAAATTTTTTTAAGTTTAATAATTTGTCTTCTTTTTTTAGTTTATGTCATAGAGAGAATTATGCACCTATTTGATGCTTATAAATAATTGGTTTAGTGAAAAAAAATTAAATATTTTCTTGACATATAGATATATCATATGTTTATACATTAATGCATATTTTTAAAATATTAAGAAAGCTATTTATCTTTACTTTTATTGGTTAAGACTAAACATTGTAAGGAAGAAAATAATTTTTATTACAAATAAACTGATAAATTTCATAAAATCTTGGATAAAGTAGCTTGATTTATAATAATATCTTGGAATTTTGGCTTCTTTCTAGAAGTGTGGAAGCTTCTGGTAGTTCTATAGAAATACAAAGTTGAAAATGCCATGACAAAGAAAAAAGAAGTAGGAGGTAGGGAATGGTTAATTACACTAGCAAGTGAAAGGAGAATTCCTTTACAATCTTAACTCAAATCATATTTGCATAAGAAAACCCAATAATAATGTTTTCTGGAAATCAAAATTTCCAATACAAATTTGATTATGGAGCACTAGCATAATGTCCAGAAGTTGGGGAGCTTTGCTTGTTTTTCTACTCAAACTTTGAAAATTTTCACCCCAATAAATATAATGATTGTGATGACAATTAAATTTGAGTCTCACCAATCCAAAATATAGAAACGAATTTAGTATACACCCATCAAATTTACATCAATATTTTCATGTCTTCAATGTCCTTTATGCATCCTCAAACAAGTGATTATGCCCTAGTTGTTCACTATCCTTTGTACATATTAAGGAATTTGGTAGACTTGTGTCTCTAATTCTTTTTGGTTTCCTCATATGGGGTGACGGGGTGGTGGTGGTGGGTGAATAAGTTATCCAAGGTCCATGTGTACCAATTAAACAAACAAACACTTAAACAACTTTAGATCTTATCATTCCATAGCTCATTCTCTACTATAAACTTTACAAACATCAACTACATGTCGACTATCCTAAAATAAAAAAACTTGCAAAATGTAAAAATTAACTAGTAAAATACCATAATATGTTCATCCATACAAGTTTGATACTAGGATTTAATGTGTAAAATTGATCTAGGTAAAACAACTAGCAACATGTCACCAATTTTCAGTCTTCTAAAGTGAGCTCTCTTAGGAGCCAACCCTGTTAAAGGTTACAAAACATATTGTTAAATTTGACCTTGTTAAAGGATTTACATATGACTATTAAGTCACTATGACTATTAGGTCAACCTTGATTAAATGATTTAAAATATTTTTTACAATAGTTAGAAAGTAACAAAAAGGTTTTGATATGTTAAGTAAAACTCACTTTGCATGGATAGATCTTTGTTCAGATCTCATGTATGAATTTGCTGTTTGGCCTCCATTGTCATCTCTATCTTTGACTCACTTGGAAAGCCTTCAAATAATCACTCTTGTTCTCAACTCTTCTCAACCTTTTTCTTAGATTCAATAGTCAATAACACCAATCACTGCTCTAACTTTACAAAAATCCACATATAGGCACACACAAAGACAAACTGTAGGTTAGGCCTTCTATCTCCTTAAATGGGTAACTCTGATCTTTTTCCACTTAAGCTCCACCATAGGTATTAGGGTTTACAATTCAATTTTCCCATACAATGACTCCAATTGCCATTTTGTTTTTCCTCTTATTTCCTAGAAACTTCTTTTGGAATCCATTCCTTGGTTCATTTACCTAATCCTCTCCTAGAGTTGAATTATCCAACTCATTGATCCTTGTCCTCAACACACATTCCATATCCCAAGAAATTGACTTAGTCATCTAGAAATTATGATTTCTCATTAATATTTAAATTTTTGTTCATCGTCCAACACTAAGTTCTAACACTCGATCATCAATTTATTACTTGGTCTCTTCTAAATTTCTTGCTCAACATAAACAATGTCACTTGGTTGATATTGATGCTACATCAAAACTAATTCTTTTCATCTTGTAATGGTATTCGATCAATGCTAGCATCACTCAACATATACTTTAGACTCATAATCTTTTTCTCTATTACTGAATCAAGGATACACATTTGGTCTATCTTTTATCATATCTTCAAGGATTTAGTATTACTATCTTTTCCAATTGTAATATAATTTAAACAATCAATATATCTTTTCAAATTCCAACTACTCAAGTGTCTATTTGTAATTTTCTTTTCATAACTCAACCTATCCTTTAGATGCTTCTTTTATGAACAAATCCTCAAATCCTCTTCATCAATCAAACATATATAACACTTAGATCAAATAGAAACCTATCTCACCAATAGTTTTGACATCAATAAAAATATAATAATTGTTCCAATTGTAGTTCCTAACAAATATGAACTATTCAAATTAAAGAAAATATAAAAATTTCTCTTCAATTTAATTTATCATATTGGAAGTATCCTAGAATATCTTGGAATTTTCCATGAGATGAGACAAGAATGATATAAAATATTATGATGCACATATCCGCTATATGTAATGTTTTTCATATAGTTGAACACTGAATATCCTCGAAAGTAAAAAATACTACTCTTAGCATTTGGTTTCATGTGAATAAGAATGTTTGAGCAGATAATTGATGATAAAAATATGCATTAATGTACATAAATATATGATATATCTATATGTTAAGAAAAAATGAGTTTTGTTAAGAAAATATTGAGAACAACCATTTTATATGAATGAAAGATAATGTAATTTGTTAAAATAATAATTTAATAATAAAAAGAAACGTAATCAAATATAAGAGAAAAATATTGAGCTTATAAATTTTAAATTAAGAAAGAAATATAATTGGGTAGAGGCCCTAGCTTGGTTGGCTAAATCTTCCCTATTGTAGGGGGTTGGTCATAAGTTCTAGTCTCCCCCATCCCCATGGTACTAGTGGGCGTGTCACATCAGCGCTATCGATCATGTTAAAAAACTTTATCCAGCACACTGCAGTTTATAGGGGGGCTGTGCTACAGTCTTATTGAAAAAAAAGAGAGAAAAAGAAGAAAGAAATATAATCAAATAAAACTGACATATTTATCTACATCTCTAAAAATGAGTATAATATTTCCATTCTAAAATTACTTATTTTATTTCTTAAGATGACAACTTTATTTTTTGGATATCTATCGATTACATATCTTTCCCATGTTTTAACTCTCTCTATATTTTCACTTATTTTTAATTTCTATTTCTATCCATATAGTTCTGATTTCCTCCTTTTACTATTGAATCTCTAATTAAGCCATAGCCATTTTCGATATGAAAGAGGCCAAGCTCTATGTTTCAATCAGTGGTTTAGTCTTCTTAGAGCCCTTTGACGACCATCCAATTGATCGCCACCATTCAAAATTTTCCCCATCTCTCCTCCATGACTTTTCACCATTGCTGCCAATTTTTCTGTGTAAACATTTTATATTATGTCATCTTCATGCTATCACTAAAGGAAAAATTAAACCTAAAAATGCAATTCCACTTGGTATGTGTAGGATCATCGTGGGTCAAACTATGGCCTTAAGTAGCAATGAAAAATTAGGACATCAATGTTAGTCAACTTGATGTGAAATCTTGAAATCTTTTAAATTGAATGTAGCTTCTAAAATACAAGCCCTTTTTTATTAACAAATAATTTACTTGGTCAAATTTTTGAATTTCAATGCAAAAGTACAAAAATTTTGAGGAAAAAATAAGTAGGTATATGTCTAACCACCTTAATCATAATTAGTTGATAATTTTTTTTTTAAGATTATAGATATAAGAAGTATACTCATACCTGAATGTGATGCATTTTTTAATTTATTTTTATGCCAAGGAAATAATTAATTTTTGAATTTATTGCTACAACATTTTTTATAATAAAAAACTCTCGCGCTCGACCACCATAACTCATTCAAAAATATACAAAATTGAATTTATTTATTTTTTCCTCAGAATAGGAAAAACATAGAAGGTGATGAATCTTTTTAATTTTGAGAAGGTTATGAAATTTTAAAGTTATAACTTTTTTTCAATTAGTATGTAAATCAACACTTTATAAGTAACTCCATTAGAAAATAAGTAATAATTACTTACTGAACCATAATTTAAGAGAAATTACATCAATGGAAAGTTAATAATTTCCTTAAGGAACCCTTTTCATTTCATCAAATTCAGATGAAAAGTGATTTTTTTTTTTGTTGAAAACAAATTGATACAAGTATGGTAAATGTGTTTCAATCATTGTTTTGTCAATGATATCAAACCTGCTACTTGTTGGTGAGAAAATTTCTTATATGATTTAAGCACTATCATTTTTTTCATTAATGAAGATGATTTGATCAAACGATGTAACAATAGCACCTAAAGAAAAGGTTGAGTTATGATATGAAAAGGAGTACAATAATTAGTGAATACAGTGATGTTATAGTCATTGATAATCTACTTTTGGTTGCAAAGGTTGGTTACATTAATTAAGTTTAGAAGAATGTAAGTTAAATGAAGTTTTTTTGCCAAGATTGACTAAGCGGATAGTAGTTACTGAGAAAATTTAGTGCAAGCCGAGTAGTAAAATCATTTGGAGTTGAGCAAAGTCAATTTCAGTGCAAGTTGAGTGAAACAATGTAAGCCAAGTAAAGATTAGTTGATGTCAAGCACTAGTAAAATTTAGTTTGTGTTGAGTGTTTTGACAGTGGATGTTAAGCAATGTAGTATGTGTCAAACATCAGAAGCCAGTTAATGTCGAGTGTAGACATCAAGAGAAAGATTGAGAATTCAATGAATCTAAGCTAAGAAGTTTAATTTCTTGGATTGTGTGAACTATGTGGAACATAAGATTAAGGAGCTAGTTGCATGGAATCTAGGATGAACCATTTTAAGGTGAATTCAAAGAGAATTGAAGGAAAGGTTTCTAGAAGGGAATAAAATGAAATAAGGGGTAGATTCATTGAATCCTACCTAATCTAACCTAATCCTAAAATGTATAATGGAGGATAAATGACAAATATCTTAATTCTCTATTTATAGATATGGTTGGTTAGAAGCAAGGGTTTTCATGTGTGAGAACCTAAGGAAGACAATGAGTCTAGGGTATTTTCTTCATTCAATGACCTAAGAGAAGAGACTACATTGGAAAACAAACAAAGAAGGCTTAAGGGTATGGATTCTTGAAGGGTGAACAAGCTATCAGAGCTGAAGAGTCTGAAAGCCAAGCAGAATGGAGCACTAAAACAATGATCTATAATCTGCAAGTGAAGTTGTAATTTGTTATCATATCAAGCCTTACTATCACTCTCTAATCATTGTATTAATCTAGGTTAAAACTTTTGGATTAAGGTTGACCTAACAATCATTTGTAAATCCTTTAACTAGGTGACACTCCAAGTGAATGATCTAAAGTCCTCTAACAAGGCTCACTCCTAATAGGGTGATTGAAATTCTTTAACCAAGTCACATTTAACAATGTGCATTATAACCTTTAATAGGGTTGGCCTTTCACGGGGAATTACTTTAGAAGAGTCAGAATGAGTAGCATGTTACTGGTCATTTTTCCCTAATTGGGTTTCCACCTTAAATCATTGTGTCAAATGTGTTATTGAATCTATTATGTTTCATGTTTGCATTTCTACTAATTGAGTTGATAGTAACCTACAAGTTTAAGTGATTGTATAATCTAATGGATTCATGCATGATGCAAACATTTTATGGATATGGGTTCAGTAAGCTATGAAAAGTTATAATTGTACATCTAGACCTTGGATAACTAATTCAATCCCCCCCCCTCTTAGTTATTCTAAAGAATTCCAACAATTGGTATCAGAGTCATCTACTTAAGAGGTCTACTTTGAAGGTACTAGAAGCACAAATACCAAAATGTAGAAAAGAGAAGTACCCAAGCTTAATAGAGATAACTTTCCTAATTGGAAAAGTCTAATGAAACTACATCTAGGAGGTCTTGAAGATCATGCACAATCTAACATTACTATTGAGCATACTAATCCTATTGGAGCCCTAACTGCTAAAGATCTCAAAAAGAAGAAAGAACACAAGAAGGGAATGTTGTATATTGCCTCTACCTTGAGCTATGCTTAGTTTGATGATATCAAAAGTCTTGACAGTCCAAAGAAAATGGTGGATGCTCTATACACTATCTATGTAGGTTACAAGAATGTTATAAGAGCCAAAGTTGAAAGTCTTAGAGGTAAGTTCAATGATATGAGAATGAAAGAATGTGGAAATATTGCTTAGGGATAAAATATTTTGTTAATGCAATAAGAGGGGCTATTGGTACAATAGATGATGATACAACACTAAGAACAATTTTGAGAATATTGTTGCCTATATATGCTATTAGAGTTTCTACAATTCAAGAAATGAGATGTATACTAGAGAATACTCTAAGTCTTGAAGGTCTAGTAGGTAGGCTCACTTCTTTTGAGCTATCTAACTTTGATAATTATAAACCTAAAAATATTGAATCTACTTTCAAAGATAAGTTGTCATTAAAGGAACCTAATGAGAAGAAGAAGAAAAAGGAAAAATATGTGTCTAGTGATAGTGATATAGATGAGGAATTTATATCAACTTAAAGAAGTATTAGCAAAGATATTTCACAGCGGTAAAGGCAAGATTAAAGGTAAGTTACCTATCATACATTTCAATTGCAATGAGGTTGGTCATATTGTTGTTAGGTGTGCAGAGAAGAATAATTACAGAGGTGGTGACAAGTACAAAATTAGAAGAATGAAGACGATGAATACTATACAAAAAAAGGAAAGAAGTTCTCTTACATTACTTAAGAGGAAACAAAAGATGGATATGAAGATCATGATGATGAAGTGGTGCATGTTGCAATGAAGGATGAATCTGATGAGGATGAGGCAATTGCACTAGTGTCTTGTATGAACAATAATGATAGATGGATCATTGATAGTGGGTATTCACATCACATGACTAGAGATAAAAGTAAGTTCATTACCTTGAATTATTATGATGGAAATAGTGTAAGATTTGGTGATGACACACCATGTTTGATAAAAGGAAAAGGTTCAATCAAGCTCACAGAAAAGGATTTAGGTGACAATTCTTATTATGTTGAAGGACTTAACTATAACTTGTTGAGTGTGTCACCACTAAATAATTTGGGTTGTAAGATTGAGTTTGAGAACAAAATTTCTAAGATATATCACACTGATGGAAAACTGATTGGAAAAGGTGATCAAACTAGAGGTAATCTATTCTACCTTGATATAGAGGATGATACTTGTTTAGTTATAGAATTTGATGATGTGTGGCTATGGAACAAGAGGTTATGTCATGTTAATTTTGATAACTTGGTTAGTATCAATAACATGAGAAGAGTCAAAGGTTTGCCTAAGTTGAAAAAACCTGACAATATAATTTGTAAACAATGTGAGTTAGACAAAATGACAAAGTCAAGATTTAAGAGTAATACTCATACCTCTAGAGGAATATTAGAGATTGTGCATACTGACTTATGTGGACCAATTGAAGTGCAAAGCTACAAAGGAGATAAGTACATTATGATGCTTGTTGATGATTATTCAAGAATGATAATAGTTATGTTTCTAAAAGAGAAATATGATGCTTTCCAAATGTTTAAGTAGTACTTAGCAAGAGTTAAGAAAGAAATAGGTAAACGTTTAAAATGTTTGAGATCTGACAGAGGAGAAGAATTTACATCAAATGAGTTTGAGATATTTTTTAATGGCAAAGGAATCAAAAGACAAACATCTACTCCTAGAAACCCTTCACAAAATAGAATTGCTAAAAGGAGAAACATGTTTGTACTAAACTGTGCTAGGACACTCATGATGGAGAAAAATGTTGCTTTGAAATACTAGAAAGAAGTTATAAGTACAGTTGTTTATACCTTGAACTATGTACAAGTCAAGAAAGGTACTCATACAACACCTTTTGAACTATGGTATGGATACTCACCCAATGTAAAATATCTTAAGGTATTTGGAAGCAAGTGTTATGCTCTCAAAGATTCCAAGAATAGTAAACTAGATGGAAAAAGTGAATAACTTATATTTCTTGGTTATTCAACAAGAAGTAAAGCTTATAACTGTTTAAATAATAACACTAACAAAGTTGTGAAAAGTACAAATGTGAAATTTGATGAATATATAGAAGTGTATGAGGTTGACCCTATGAGGGAACTAGAAGAATAAAAATCATCTATACACTTTTATTAAGGTATGCTTATTAAAGAAGATTTTGTAAATCAAGTTGCAAACCAACAACAATTTTTGGTGACTACCAAGTCATATACTATGAATGTCAAGTTACATACAGGAACCAAGCTACATTCAGGTGTTAGGTTACAAAATGAAGATGGGGCACATTTTTACTCTGAGATTAGTGTACATGAAAGAGATGTTGAACTACCTGATAGTGAGGTAAATAGTGATTCAAAAGTTGAGAGACCAAATATAGAAGCCAGTGCTGAACCAAGATTATCTAAGTATGTCAAGAGACATCATCTTGCTGCACATTGGTGATAAAGATGTTAGATCAATGAAAAGGAACAAGTTGAGAAATGATACATGTTTGTTGAGTATGCAAGAACCCAAAATAGTGAAAGATGTCTTAGAAGATGTGGACTGGAGTAAAGCCATGGAAGAAGAGATTGAACAAATTGAAAGAAATAAGACATGGAATCTAGTTCCTAGACTAGAAGAAAAAAATGTGATTGGTAACAAGTGGCTATACAGAAATAAGTTAGATGAAAATGATGAAGTCACAAAAAAAAAGACAAGATTAGTCTATAAAGGATATGCACAAGAAGAAGGGATAAATTATGGAGAGACATTCACTCTTATTGCAAGACTGGAATAAGTAAGAACTTTGCTTGCTTACTCCGCATACAAATTTTTCAAAGCCTATCAAATGGATGTTATGTCTACATTTCTGAATGGTATATTGGAGGAAGAAGTTTATATAGAATAGCCAAAAGAATTTGTTGATGCTAACAACAAAAATGTGGTATGTAGACTACACAAAGCTCTTTATAGTTTGAACCAAGCACCAAGAGCATGATATGAGAGACTTCATAATTATATTGTGGCGGTTGGATTTAAGAGGATTGATGATAACAACAATCTATAGTTGAAGATATAGAAAGGTAAACGTATTTTGTTATCTAGAAATTTTTTTGATGATATCATATTTGGAGGTAAAGATATTTTATATAATGCTTTTTCAAATGAAATGAAGCAAGAATTTGAGATGCCTATGTTTGGATAGATCAGGTTCTTTGTGGGTTTGCAAGTATATCAGATGAAATATGGTATATACATCACTTAGTCAAAGTATGTTAAGGAGATACTAAAAACTTTTGGATTGGAAGATTCCAAGCTAGCAAGTACACCTATAATGGTAGAACCTAAATTGTCAAAGAATGATGATTCAACTGAGGTGACTCAAACATTATACAAATCTATGATTGGTAAATTACAATATGTAGTACATAGTAGACCTGATATTGCATTATTTGTAGGGATAGTTGCAAGATTCTCTGCTAATCCTACAGAGAATCACTTAATGGCAATAAAAGAGAATAATGAGATATCTGAAAGGAATAGAGGAGTATGGTCTATAATATAAGAAAAATGAGAAATTTGAAGTGAGAGCCTATACTAATTTTGATTGGGTTGGAAATATTGATGACAAAAGAACACTAGTGAAGGAGCATTTTTCTTAGGAAAAAGAATGGTTACATGGACTAGCAAGAAACAAAACTCCATTTCTCAATCTACTCCTAAAGTTGAATATGTTGTTGCTATAGTAAATTGTACAAACATTGTATGGATTAAACAACTACTCAAAGGTATGAAGGAGAAAATCATTGAACTTGTGATACTTTATTATGATAATACAAGTATTATAAATATATCAAATAATCTTGTGATGCATACAAAGACTAAGCACATTGCAATCAAGTATCATTACTTAGGAGAATTAGTTCAAGATAAAGAGGAAAAGATGGAATATGTCAACACAAAAGAGTAAATAGTTGATATTTTCACACAAGTATTACCTAAGGATGCTCATGAGTATCTAAGAGGTAAACTAGGGGTGATACCCTTATCAAAGGCTATCTAAGCAACATGATTACCTGCATCAAACAAGTTGATTGACATATGTTACACATTGATGCAGTGGATCTTACTTTAGGAGCTGCCTAAAGTAATCAAAGAACTAGAACAAAAAATCAATCTCAAGCAAGGTGACTAAGGGAGAAACTAAAAATATTCATATCTACATATGAAGATGACAAGTCTTTGGCATTTTGTCAAAGAGGGAGAAAGTGTAATGAAGAATGAACTGAAAGAGTAAATGTGCTAAGAGAGAAGGTGATCAAGGGGGAGTCATCAGGATGATTTGATTGTGTATTGATCAAAAAAAAATTGTAACCTATTCAAAAGATATAAGTTGTTGATAGAAGGAGAGATTTCAATATAAGGAATTATTTTCTTTTTGGTATTTTGATTGGTCATATTGACTAAGTTTGGTCAGTTTGGTTTTCCATTAATGCCAAAGAGGGAGATTGTTGAAAACAAAATTATACCAGTAAAATAAATGTGTTTCAATCATTGTTATGTCATTTATGTCAAACGTATTACTTGTTGGTAAGACAATTGCTTATATGACTTAAGTACTATCATTTTTTTGATTTATGAAGAGGATTTGATCAAATGAGGTGACAATAGCACCTATAGGAAAGGTTGACTTATGATATAAAAATGAGTACAATAATTAGTTAAGATAGTGATATTATAGTGGATTGATAATCTACTTTTGGTTGCAAAGGTTGGTTACACTAGTTAAGTTTAGAAGAACAAGTTAAACAAATTTTTTTCTACCAAGCTTGATCGAGTGGATAGTAGGTGCTGAGAAAATTTAGTTCAAGCCAAGAAAAAAAATGACTTGGAGCTAAGAAAACTCAATTTTAGTGTAAGTAGAGTAAACTTTAAGAAAGCCGCCTCCAAAAGAAGATATAAAATATTGGTAAATCTTTCATTATTTTGAAAAAACAAAATTATTTCTATTGGCGAATCTCTCAATTTTTTATTCTAAATATGATTAATATTGGCTATTATTTTCGAATCATAATTTTTTTATATAAAATATTGATGAATCTCAATAATAATAGGAAGTTCATTAATCCCCATGGAATATTACAAATCAAAATTGAACACTTTTTTACCTCATGGAATATTATGAGGATCGTTACATATACTTTAAATCAATAGTGAAAACTAAATATTGGTGATATATCCCTAAAGTAACTAATAATTACAATAATTATTTTCTAGTTCAATTTAATTTCTCCAATAATATGTTATAGTTAGGTGACTTAAATCTAATCAAGTAATGAATATTGTGGCAAATATTTGAGTTTAAATTTTTCAATAAAATAAATTATTGAGTGATTTTAAATATTCTAGAACTAAATTTTACAAAATTATGGTGATTTAGGTTGTATCAAATTTTAAATTATTTGCCAGATAACTAGCCAAAAATATCTAAAATTAGCCAATTTACAAATATTGGCCACTAAAATATACCTTGAGTGTAAGCCGAGTGAAACAGTGTAAGACAAGTAAAGTTTAGTTGATCCTCAGCACTAGTAAACTTTAGTTTGTGCCGAGTGTTTTGACAGTGGATGTTGAGCATTGCAATATGTGTTGAGCATCAGAAGCCAGTTAATGCACGATGTTAGCATTATGAGATAGATCATAATTTTGATGAATCTAAGATGACAAGTTTTATTTCTTGGAAAGTGTGAATTGTATGGAAGATAAGATTGATGAGCTAGTGGCACAAAATTGAAGATGCATTTTTTTGAGTTGAATTCAAACAAAATTGAAGAAGAAGTTTCCAGAAGGGAATAAAATGAAATAAGGGGTAGATTCATTGTATCCTGCCTAATCTAACCTAATCCTAAAATGGAGGATGGAGGATGAATGACAAAATATCTTAATTCTCTAATTATAGAGATGGCTAATCAACAACAAGGGTTATCATGTGCGAGAAACTAAGGAAGACAAGGAGTCTAGGGTATTTGCTTCATCCAGTGATCAAAGAGAAGAGATTGCATTGGCAAACAAAGAAAGAAGGCTTAAGGTTATGGATGCTTGAAGGGTGAACAAGCTATTAGAGCTAAAGAGTGTGAAAGAAAAGAATAATAGAGGATTGAATCAAAGATATGTAATTTGCAATTGAAGTTTTAAGTTGTTATCAGATCAAGCTTTACTGTTACTCTCTAATCATTATATTAGTCTAGGGTAAATCTTTTGGATTAAGGTTGACCTAAAATTCATTTTAAAATCCTTTAACTAGGTCACATTCCATGTGAATGATCTAAATTCCCCTAACAAGGCTCACTCCTAATAGGGTGATTGAAATCCTTTAACCAGGTCACATTTAACAGTGTGCATTGTAACCTTTAATAGGGTTGGCCTTTCAAAAGGCATCACTTCAAAAGAGTGATAATGAGTAGCATGTTACTAGTAATTTCTCCCAAATTTAGTTTCCACATTAAATCATTGTGTCAAATGTGTTATTGAATCTATTATGTTTCATGTTTACATTTTTGCAAATTGATTTGACAGTAACCTACAAGTTTAAGTGATTGCATAATCTAATGGATGCATGCATGATAAATTTTTTTTATGGATATAGGTTCATTAAGATGTGAAAATTTATAATTGTACATCTAGACCTTGGATAATTAATTCAACCCCCCTCTTAGTTATTCTGAACAATTCCAACACTTTTCATGTCACCAGTTTTTGGCCCATCATGATCACACACATACCTAGTGCAAAAAATTGAAATCTATGCATGTAGAGATATAACTTTTGGTTGGAAAAGAAGTGTCATGACCCAAATATAATGAAATAAATAGTTTTATACCTATGACAACTTCAATGGAAATGACAATGTCAAAACATAGAAGATTTGTGCACAATACTCTGTCATCACATAGAGAAGTGTAATGCCCCGCCAAGGGATCCAAAGAATTAACCTAAAATTTCACTAAGTTTGATAGCATTTTTAAAAAAAAATCATGAAAGTAAATCCATTTACAACTTATGCATAGTAACAAAAGAAATAGTAATAACCATCTAATCATAAGCATATAGAACAGGTTACATTCTTTAAGGATCCCTTAACGTAGAATTACATCTAAATCAACTAATATTAATGAATCCATCTAATACAACATCCAATTGAAATAATAATGATAAGTCCAATGTTTATACATTACATTTCTGAATGATCAATCATCCACTGTACATGTCACAAGGTATGAAAGGGTTAAAAGAATATACATGTATGGAAATAAAATACATCATCCTACTCTAATCCATGATGCAATAAGGTAAATGATACATCATCATAGAAGACATAAACATCCATCATAAAAGATCAAACATAATAAACTAAGTGCATGGTTCCTCCTAACCGTAAATAGCATCATTAGACCATCATGGATCCTAGCCATCCCTCCATGCATAACATTCCAAAATTACCGAAGAGATCATCGGTATTAACAAATAGGAATGTTACTCCTAAAATCATACTACATCATATGCAAAAAGTATTCTAACATGAAAAATAAATCATAAGATAACATCATCTAACATATGCTAATCATTAGTGAAAGGTTACATATCCACTAGCATAATCCAAGAATGCATTAGCTATGGTGTCACAAATGGATCTCAAATGATAAGAGTAAAAAAAAACTACTACTTGACCGCATGGAACCTAAATGGTCCACTCTCACTATGCTAAGGAGATAATCCCAAGTCCCAAACAGGTTATCAAAACATATAGTGAAAACACTCTCTAAGTCCAAGAATCCTATAAGTATACTAACACAAAGGTTCCAACCACAAACTGACATCTAATCCCAGAGGCACAATAATGACATGTAGGAAACCTACTATACAAGCGAGAAAGTGTCATCGTACAGATCATGGTAGAGTTACTTTGGTAGTCTCCCAATAGACCCTGGCCCCCTAGTGGTCCCTGTGCGACCACTAGTATCCTCTCATATAGACAAGGCATACTACGGAATGCAAGGTTGCAACCAAGTGTTCTCTTTACTCCCATCCTATTCTATACTAGCACTTGAGGCATGGGTGAGAACAAAATAATTATCTTTTTAGGTTCATTTAGTTAGTATTAGGTGTGAATGTTTTCACTTATTAAAGAAACTTACAATGAGTTACCCTGGCAGCCTCTTAGGGCCCCGACCCCCATTGCAAGCCACTTCCTGTCACTACAAGTAGATAACCTACCCTAAGCTCATGGAATCATAAATCACAAATCACCAAAATATAATTCTCAATATAAATATCAAATCTCCATGAGCAATTGAAAAGCATCCATAGATAATCATGACCACAATAGCTCTCTATTGGCAACTGAAGGTATCCCTGATAATCACAATAATCATTGGTTCTTATTAAGCAACTAAAAAATATCTCAAAGTAATACTGATGGAAGGATCCAAAATGGTTGAGTCAAAACATTTCACAACATGACATCATCAACATCAGATAACAATTCAAATTTCATCATATGACTAGAAATTAACCCAAATATAATTGATTGATGACTCAAAATGGTTAAGTCAAGTGTCTCATACATATGAATTTCAGCTTCACACAAGAAGTCTAGAATGCAATAACAATCAGTAAATACAAACATCTCATAGAGCATACCATCACATAACCATGGTTGGGTTTATAAAGATCAGAATCAAGACCTCATCATGACATCAGAATCATAACCCTCGAACCTCTGGTAGATGTCCTATATTGGTCAACACTAGTCAACCCAAAAACTCAAAACATATAGCATAGAGAAAACACAATGCAATCACATGTTTTTGGTTTGCCAAAATTACATACTTAAATTAAGTGTGGAGGTCTCAGTTTTCATTTTCAAGTTTAGATATAGAATGGAAGAACATTTGTATGTTTTTCCTAACCCATGTGTTGATTAAAATTCCCATAACTCTAGAATCATTTTTCCAATAGTCTAATGATATATTGTTAATTGACAATGACCCCCATTGAATTTACATTTCAACATGAAAATTTACCAATTCATTTCATTATCATCTTTTCTTCAAGTCAATTTAAATTGAACCTATATTATTAGACTATATTATTATAAAATAATTTATCATTTTTAAATATAATAATTATTTATTAATAATAACATATATACATATATATACATATATATAAATACATATATATATAAATAAATATATATATATATATACATATATATATATATATACATATATATATATATATACATATATATATATATATATATATATATATACATATATATATATATATATATATATATAATTTAATAGCAATATCATTTGAAAGCATTATAAAATTGAAATGCAAAAATTATTTTTCGCAACACATTTTGCATCGGCTTTTTATACATATTAACTCGTGTATGCACCTGTTGTCGCTGTTAACAGTGACAACACCATAGCGTAGGGTGTCGTGTGGTCCTGTTGACGTAGGCCTGCAATAGTATACTGTCACAAAGCCTACAGCAGCAGTGCTGGTGGCCATTGCCATTCATTCAAAGGGGGCGGGGGTTATGGGTTCGTCCCTCCCCACCCCATTATAATTCGCAAATTTATTTTTATATATAACATTTTTAAAATGTTTTTCAAAATCATTTTCAACTATGATTCGGATTTAATAATGACATTTTTTTTCGACTGTGATTTTAACAAACATGTGTGTGTGTGTGTGTGTGCGGGTGTGTGTGTGCGCGCGTGCGTGCATGCATGTATGTTTGCAGAGTTTTTAAACAAATATTGCAACGTTATATATATATTTATATATATATATATATATATTTATATTTAAGTGTGCATATGAATGCAGATTAATAAACATATATGCATACTTTAAACAAGGAACCTTTCACAATAACGCTTGCAAATATAGCATAAATTTTTTCTAGATTTACCTATTAATATTTCTAATAGGTTTGCCTAATTTTTTTTTTTAAATGCTAGCCCATAGAATTCTCAAATCTACGCATAGGAGATTTTCTCATATAGAATTTAACTACCCATAACAATAGCATGCAAGCAAGATATGCAAAATCCTCAGAAAGCATTTAGAAGACATGAAGAAGACAGGAAGTGAAAGAAATGGAAATAAGATAGGTAAAATCGTAAGTGTCTACCTAGATTCTGATGCTAGTTTTCTTCTCCTCAGAAATTGTAGGGCAAGCTCCTTCCTTCTCCCATGTTCTTGAGTCCTCCAAAAATGCTTTCCAAATGCTCTCTCGAAGCCTCTAGGAGTGCCTGAATATAAACAACTCTCAGGAAGCACCTAGAATGTCTCTAGAAACAACCAAAAGGTGTTGACAACTAAACATGAGCCTTTTCCAACCTTCTAGATGAGTCATAAGGTTGTAGACACCATGTGCTTAATTTATGCGCTAACCCCTGTGTTGTTGACATTTTTGAAATCAAAAGGTGTGTTTACTCCTAGGCAAGCTTATAAATTTTATTTTAATTTTTATAACTTTTATTATTATTATTTATTTATTTATTTATTATTATTATTAATTTTAATTTCTAATTTCTTTTATTTAATTCTTTCCTCAATTAATTCTTATTTAATTACTTATAATCAAAATATTAAAGATCATGATATTATATTAATTTTCTCCAAATAATTAATTTATTAATTAAATCTATTTATTAAGACTTAATTAATAGAAAATTCACCATATACCTCCAAGATAAAAATATGAAAACCCATCATAGAACAATCCATACAAAATCAGTCTAAAGGGTTAAAAATCATGAATTATGCCTTCCGACACATTCGGTGGGTACAATATCCAGATACTTGTCCTATCTTTCTATGACAAATGGTTTAGGGTTTGAAATTTGGACTTGAAAATTTATCTCCCTTCTCTTATCATTGAGATAGTGTAATAGGGTACGCTCATCTTGGCAATTTAGGAAAGTCGATACCTAATACTTGCAACCTGCATAAAAACCATGCATGTACATAATATATATATATATATGCTGAGCTGAATAGGCAATGGCAAAAAGTGGTGCATCGTGTAGATCCCAACTAGCAGGTGACTACGATTCCCTTCTTTAACCACATAAAAAATGCCATACAAAAACAACAAACACACACGCCATACACATGGAAGTATGGGGTAAGTATCCATAATAAAACACATGAGATAATAAACCATCTAACTAATCATCATCAACAACTAAAAGTAATGTAATGATCATCATGCATACATGAAATGTATAGTCTAAATAATCTCATCATACATCAACTGTATCCATAACAGAATGTCTAATAGTCTCAAAACAATACTACTAATCCATCAACATAAAACTAGTCTAACATGGTCTGATAACAATAGCAATAATGTGTCCAGAAAGATGTGAAAGAGGGTAGGCACTACAAGAATTTTGTTATAATTCCTTCCACTCAAATTCTTTAAAAATGAAATTGCATTTTCAATCCCAAGGAATTTTATCTCATAGGCTCTTATTTCTCACTAATGACATTATTCTAGGATCTGCTTCTATTAGTTTTTTAGGTTTGAGTAAAGCATGTGAGGCTTTTTTGGAGGTAAAACAAGGGATGCAACTATTTGTGTAGGTCATATTTCTTATATTTTATGCTACTTTAATTATTTGAAATATTATAATTTTGAGGGATTTTTTTTTCAAAAACGTTGTAAAGATATAAGTTATCTCATGTAAAAGCTATCAATATTATATCTATAAATGCTACTCTATAAAATGTTATGATATTTAACTTATTATGGGTGCTCTTATATTTCTATTATGGTCTTTATACTGGTAAAATTAAAGTTAGAGCCAACTACTGAGACTTATGTATGAGAAAAAATAGGAATCAATAATAAAATATTGCTACAATATACTCTCTGATAGTTGAGAAGATTTGACTATCAATTATAGTATGATATATTAGAGACAATCCTGATAGGGCCTTTAATGATAGGAGTGACTTTCACCATTTACTGATCAATGTATAAGTTATGGGATACAACTAATTATTCCCACCCAACCTACTATGATAGTTATACGTTACGCGTTCATAATTTCCCCTAGTTACGTGGTAGTGAGAGGAATATAAATTTGACTTGCTTAATGTCATTCTTGTCTGTATATTATTACTGAAGGTTACATTTCTTATAAGGTACATATTTTATGTTAAAGGGTTCCTTTTTTGGACTAATGGACTTGAATAACTTTGTTATGGGTATGTATAGGATCATGGTGTGCCAAAAAGTGGCAATCACAAAAATTTGTAGTTCTGAAATATCTCAAACCATTTCAAAATCTATTCCAATTTTTTTCCTACCCACCTTGATACTAAATGAAAATAATTAATGTCTATATAAGGTCTACTGTATCTTTTGATACCAAACCTATATGGTCAACTTTAAAAACATCCAAAAAATGTGCTTTTGGCCTATTTTTATGTGATTTTTACTTCAAACATGTAGCTAATGACTTTTTTTCACCAAAATTTGATGAAATGAAAAGGTTTTCTTAAAAATGTTCTTATCTTTCCATAAATGTAAGGTTTGTCCAATTATGAGTTTAGTAAGTAATTATTACTTATTTTATAATGGAGTTATGTATAAACTACTGACTAACACACTACTTGAAAAATAACTATAACTTTCAAATGGTACAACATGTTTTAAATTCAAAAGATGCATCACATTCTATGTTTCTTCTACTATAAGGAAAAAATGAAAAATTGAATTTTGTAGAGTTTTGAATTAGTTAAGGTGGTCAGACACGAGAGTTTTTTTATTCCAAAAGTACTAAAATAAAAAATTATTTATTTATTATTTATTTAGAATAAAAATACCCCAAAATATGTGTCACATCTAGGCATAAGTCTACTACTTATATCTAGAATATTATTAAAAAATATTATCATTTGATTTTGATTAAGGTGGTCAGACATACGTCTACTTCTTATTTTTGTTCTTAAATTTTTGTAATATTGCATTAAATTCAAAATTTTGCCCAATCAATTTTTATTGTTTTGAGATAAGTCCTAGTAGTTTAGAAAATAGATTCAACTTTCTAGAGATTCTTTTCTCTCAATTTTTTGATATAAAGTTAATAACAAGTACAAAATTGCATGTCAAGTTAACATAACCCTGATTTTTTTTTATTACCACTTAAGAGCATAGTTTGGTTTACCACGATCCTACACATACCCCTATTTCAGTGTAATTTATTAAAATTTAAATATATTTTTATTTCAATGGGTTATAATTGATCTAATCTAATGAACTACTCAAGAAATTATACATCACAATGATTCATCTAATGAAAATGATGTACAAGTCAAAATAAATTACAATTGGTTAACCAAGCAAAAGGAAACTAGTGGGTGATCATCCGATACAACATATTTGAATGGAAAGAGACATTAGTTGTAGTTTAATTAGTAAAACACAATAAATGTGTTATACTCAAAATATTTTTTGTTCATTCCTTGTATTTTTTTATTAAAGGAATAATGATTAATTCTTTATTTTCATTTATTCGTTGTAGTATTTATTAAAGGAATAATGGTTAATTCTTTTTTGTTATTTAGCTTTGAGAAATAATTCCTTTTGTCTCACAATTTTATTTCTTTAACTTGCAATTTTTTATTTTTATTTTGCTAAATTTAGATGAACTTTTACTTTTAGATAAATTTATTCTTTCATTAAGCTTTAAATTTTAGACTAATTTTAATTTTGAATTAGATTTATATTAATAAATTTAGACTAACTTTATTTAATTTAGATTAGATTTTTTTGTATGAGATTATTTTTTGTTAATTAGATTATATTTTGATTAGATTAGAATTTTCTTTTTCATTAGATCATTTTGTTTGTTCATTAGATTAATCTCTATGTCAATACATTTTATGATATCCTTTACTTAAAACGTAAATTTTCTCCTTTGTATTCCACAAGTGGTGCTTTCATATTTACAATTCCAAATTAGTAAATAGACTTGGATGACCATCCTAGTAAACTCAGTCCTCTATGTTGCAATAAGGGAAACATATTAAATTTAATCATTAATGCATTCTCCCATTCTCAACCCTTTAGAAGGGGAAGGAGAGGGTTTGATGGGGAGATAGATCAAGACATAAATATAGAAAGATATCTAGGGAGATTCAAAGGGAGACATATAGAGAGATAGGAAGAGATATAAATAGATATAGATGACAAAATATATTTATATATAGAAAAACATATATAAAGAGCATGGGAGAGAACACAAAAATGGAAAAAAATAGTGAAATGATATATTATAACTCTAGAATGTACTAATTGCATACCAAGGTGTAATTTCTATGTAACTAATTCTTTCATTTAAAGAAGAAATAGCAGATAATGAAATAAATATTTCTTTATGTATCCAAAAATGACATATGAGCACTCACAACAAACATAATAGGATTATAAGGTTTTTCCATTCATTCTATATTGAAGGCATGTTTTGGACCACCTCTATAAAGTCTTATCACCACAAAAAATCTCATACATTCTTTATCACAATCAAAAATATCAGCCACGGTAATGCAATAATTTCTTACCAACATCAAACAATCTTACAAGTGTAAAGCTACATTAAAAATACAATACTCATCTCAAATATTTTTTATTTTATAGACATTAAATATAGAGAGAGAGGATAGGAGAAAAATAGATAGATATGGATCAATACATAAATATATAAAGAGATCTGGGGAGATTCAAAGGGATATATATATATATATATATACACACACACACAGAGAGAGAGAGAGAGAGAGAGAGAGAGAGAGAGAGAGAGAGAGAGAGAGAGAGAGAGAGAGAGAGAGAGAGAGAGAGAGAGAGAGAGAGAGAGAGAGAGATAATTTATATTTATATAAAGAAAAATATTTATAAAGAGGATGAGGGAGAACATGAGAAAATATAAAAATATTCAAATGATCTTCTATAACTCTACAAAATACTAATTGCATACCGAGGTGTAATTTCTATTTAACTAGTGCTTTCATTGAAAGAAGAAATAAGAGATACCAAAATATATATTTCTTTATGTATCCAATGACGACACATGAGCACTAAAAACAAAACTATAAAGATGTTAAGTTTTTTCCATTGGTTCTACATTTAAGGCATGTTTTGGACCACCTCTATAAAGTCTTGTCACCATAAAAAATCTCTCATATTCTTTATCATAGTCACACATATCTGTCGCAGTAACATAAGAATTTCTTACCAGCATCAAGCAACCTTATAAGAATAAAGCTACATTAAAAATAAAGTACTAATCTCAAATATTTGTGATTTGACAGACATTGAATATAGAGTGAGAGAATGGGAGAAAATTAGATAGTTATAGATCAAGACATAAATATAGCAAGAGATCTAGAGAGAGAGAGAGAGAGAGAGAGAGAGAGAGAGAGAGAGAGAGAGAGAGAGAGAGAGAGAGAGAGAGAGATGACAAGATATATTTTTATATAGAAAAAAAAAATTAATAAAGAGGATAAGAGAAAACATGACCAAAGACAAAAATAGTCAAATGGTCTTTTATAACTCTACATGGTACTAATTGCATACCAAGGTGTAATTGCTACTTAACTAGTGATTTCATTTAAATAAGACATAATCAATAATCAAATGTATATTTCTTTATCTATCAATCAATGACACGTAAGTACTAAGAACCAAAATATCAGGATGATAATTTTCTTCCATTGGTTCTACATTGAAGGCATGTTTTGACCCACCTCTATAAAGTCTTCTCAGCATGAAAACTCTCTAACATTCTTTATCCCAATTAGAAATATCTTCCACAATAATGTAAGAATTTCATACTAGCATGAAAGAATCTTATGAGACCAAAGCTATATTAACAACACAGTACTCATCTCAAATATTTGTGAGTCAATAGAGACTAATTATAGAGTAAGAGAATGGAGAAAAATAAATAGAGATAGATCAAGACATAAATATAGAAAGAGATCTTGGGAAATTTAAAGGGAGACATATAGAAAGAGGGGAAGAGATATAAATAGATATAGATGACAAGATATATTTATATAGAGAAAAATGGATATAAAGAGGATGAGAGAGAACATGGGAAAAGACAAAATTAGCCAAATGATCTTTTATAACTCTACAACCAATTAATTGCACGCCAAGGTGTAATTGCTAGTTAAGTCATGCTTTCATTTAAAGAAGAAATAGCAGATAATGAAATATATTTCTTTATATTTCCAAGAACAACAGGTGAGCACTGCCAACCAAAATATCAGGATGATATTTTTTTTTCCATTATTTCTACATTGAAGGCATGTTTTGGATCACCTCTATAAAGTATTATCACCACAAAAAATACTAACATTCTTTATCACAATTTGAAATATCTTCCAGAGTAATGTAAGAATTTCTTACCAACATAGACCAATCTTATGAGAATAAATCATAATAAAAAATATAGTACTAATCTCAAATATTTGTGATTTGATAGACATTGAATATGGATCAAGAGGATGGGTTAAAAATAGATAGAGATAGACCCAAACATAAATATAGAAGAACATCTCAGAAGATTCAAAGGGAGAGATATAGAGAGAGATGAAGAGACATAAATTGATATACATGACAAGATATATTTATATAGAGAAAAAAAGATATAAAGAGGATGATAGAGAACACAAGAAAAGATAAAAAATAGTCAAATGATTTTTTATAACTCTACAACATACTAATTGCATACCAAGCTGTAATTGCTAGTTAATAAGTGATTTTATTTAAAGAAGAAATAATCAATAATGAAATATATATATATATACACACATATATATACATATATATATATATATACATACATACATATACATATATATATATGTATATATATACATACATACATATATATATATATATACATACATACATACATATATATATATATATATATATATATGTATGTATGTATGTATGTATGTATGTATATATAGATATGTATATATATATATGTATATATATATGTATGTATGTATGTATATATATATATATATATATGTATGTATGTATGTATGTATATATATATGTATGTATATATATATGTATGCATATATATAGATATATATAGATATATATATATAGATATACATACATACATATATATATACATACATACATACATACATACATATGTATGTATGTATCCAACAATGACACCTGAGCACTAACAACCAAAATATCAGGGTGATAAGTTTCTTCCATTTGTTTTAAATTGAAGGCATATTTTTGACCACTTGTATAAAGTCTTATCACCACAAAAAATATCTAACATTCTTTATCACAATCATTAATATTTTCTAGAGTAATGTAAAAATTTCTTAGTAGGATGACAAAATCTTATGAGATTAAAGCTACATTAAAATTATAGTACTCATCTCAAATATTTGTGAGTCAATACAAACTAATTTTAGAGTAAGAGGATGGGAGAAAAATAGATAGTGATAGATCAAGACACAAATATAGAAAGGGATCTAGGGAGATTCAAAGAGAGACATGTAGAAAGAGGGGAAGAAATATAAATAGATAAAGATGACAAGATATATTTATATAGAGAAAAAATGATATAAAGAGGATGAGAGAGAACATGAGGAAAGACAAAATTAGTCAAATTATCTTTTATAACTCTACAACATATTAATTGCATAGCAAGATGTAATTTCTAGTTAACTACTACTTTCATTTATAGAAGAAATAGTTGATAATGAAATATATTTCTTTATGTTTCTAGAAATGATAGGTGAGAACTACTGACCAAAATATCAGGATGATAGGTTTTATCCATTTGTTGCACATTGAAGGCATATTTTGGACAACCTTTATAAAATCTTATTACAAAAAAAAATCTCTAACATAATTTACCACAATAAAAAATATCTTCCAAAGTAATGAACGAATTTATTGCCAACATCAAACAATCTTACGAGAATAGATCAACATTAAAAATAGATTACTAATCTCAAATATTTGTGAGTCGATGGACACTAAATATAGAGTAAGAGGATGGGAGAAAAATAGATAGACAAAGATCAAGACATAAATATAGAAAGAGATCAAGGGAGAGATATATAGAGAGAGGAAGAGACATAAATAGATATATTCAACAAGATATGTTTATATAGAGAAAAAGATATAAAGAGGATGAGAGAGAACATGAGTAAATACAAAAATAGTCAAACGATCTTTTATAACTCTACAGTGTACTAATTGCATACCAAGGTGTAATTGCTAGTTAACTAATGATTTCATTTAAAGAAGAAATAATTGACAATGAAATATATATTTATTTATATATCCAATAATGAAATCTAAGAATTGACAACCAAAATATTATGATGATAAGTTTCTTCCATTGGTTCTAAATTGAAGGCATGTTTTGGACCATGTGTATAAAGTCTTGTCACAACAAAAATTCTTTGACATTCTTTATCAGAATTAGAAATGTCTTCCACAATATTGTAAGAATAAACTTACCAGCATCAAACAATTAATATTTTTGATTCAACAGACATTGAATATAGAGTGAGAGGGTGGAAGAAAATTTGATAGAGATAGATCAAGACATAAATATAGAAACAGATCTAGGGAGATTGGAAGGGAGACATATAGAAAGATAGGAAGATATATAAATAGATATAGATTATAAGATATATTTATATAGAGAAAAAAGGATATAAAGAGGATGCGAGAGAACTCAAGGAAAGAAAAAAGTAGTCAAATGATCTTTTATAACTCTACAACATATTAACTGCACACCAAGATGTTATTTCTAGTTAGCATTCCACCAAAAACAAGGCTAATTCTGAACATTTGGGAAATTAGAAGGGATGAAAGTGTATGGGAAGATTCTTTGGAAATTTTTTCATTTGAATCATTCTCTTTTGGATTAGGGAGGAGGGGATGCCTGAAGATGTCCATGTGGCTCTCTACTGCTCACTTGTTGGTGGCTCAACTCATACATTTCTTTGATTAGAGTGCAGAGGGTGATTTGAACAAGGATTAAGTGTTTGGATTGACCCTACCAAGGAAGTTTCCTCTCCTTTCTACCCATTCCTTGAGGCTGACCAACTATGAGTTGCCTTATAGTCATCTTTACATTATAATTACATGTTTATGTGCATTGCTAGGTAACGCCCTACCTTCTCCATTTTGGCTTAGAAAAGATATATTGTAAGGAATGGATATAAAAATGATATAAGGTTTGTATGATTATGGAAGTGTATTCTTTACATTAGAGTGTTTTCTTAGTATTCAATATTTTTTAGTATGCAAGAGTACCTCCATACATAAACAAAATATGATTTAATAATAAATTAAAATTTAAAAATCTTTAAAGCTAAAGATAAACTAGTGAACAAAGATATGCATTGTGTTGAATTCATGTTTATAATTATTCATTGTAATAGTTACTTTAGATTAATTAGTAACCAATTTTTTTTTTAAAGTAGAAAATATATATAATAGTAATTTTCAGATAGAGTAGTTTGTAATTCTTATTGTATTATTAGTAATATAGATCTTTAATGTGTATCTATAATATTTGATTTAAATGGAAAAGCTTTTTATGAAAGCTATTGTTAAATATAGCTATTGTCGAAGAAAGTATTGGCTTAAATATCACATAGCTAAAAGTGTTAAATAGTCAAAGCTGATTTATTTTTTGAGGCTCAGTTTCTTCCTTAGTTTGTGATGTTTTAGGGTGACCATATTGAAGCCAACAATATAATTTATCATGATGCAATAATAGTGGTCATGTCACCTAACTCATTAGTAAAGCTGAAATTTGATGTAAAAACGAATATGTTCTAAGTATTATTAGGTAGAAAACACATAAAATAAGTGGATAGTTTTTTTAGTTCATATTGTCTAAGATTTTTTAAAATATTGTATGTCTAGCTATGTAGATTTGGTTGACATAAAAAATATCATTCAAGGAAACAAAACAACGCTAAAGTAAACTATGTAATTTTATTAAAATGCATGTAATATTTTATATAACATTTGAAATTTATTTTTGAAAATGAATAAGAATATTATTTTCATACTCATTATCTCCAATGTGAACCAATAATAAAAAATATATATGATACAATTTAAACCAGGAAATAAAAATATAATTAAAAGTTATGTATTATTGTTCAAATTTTTTATTCTATATAATGATTTTCTAATTTGATGAAAAATTTGGATACAATACATGCATTAATATTCCAACTATACGCAAAAGTAATTGTACTTTAGAATTAAAACAAGTCTTACAAAATTAACTTATTCTAAAATTGATTGATTGAAAAAAATACACTTGTGCCATATGATCTTTACTTCAAGTTTTATTTGTATTATGTGCAACAATAACTATAGCAATAAAAATTAAATTTTGTCTTAAGATAAATAAAGTGGCCACAAAAATAACACCATTAAATCAATACACTATGAAAATAATTCTATTTATTTATTTGATATTATTTATATATTATTTTCTACTTTTAAATTTGAAACCTTATTGAAAATTAATTGAGTTTTAAAAGTGATCTATAGAATATTTTAATTTGTACTCATAAACTTGTAATAATTAATTGATTTTTTTTAATAATAAAAGTTTTATAATGTTACCTTAAAATAATAAATGTATTATAAAAATATTTAAAAATATAAATAGAAGGAAAATGTTTTGGGTTAACCCATTTAAAGAAGTGGTTGGAACATTCTATTCCCGAGGCTAACATCAAGGTTCAAATTTTATTGAGCCATTGTACTTGTAAACTTTATACTTTTGCTAGATTATTAAGATCATGGGTTTGAATAAGGGTATTGTTTACTAAAAAATAAATACTAATATATAATTTTTATTTAAAATAGAAAAGAAAAGTGAAATCGATTTAAATGATTATAAAATGACCATCCCATATTTTAAATATTAAAAATTATTCTATGAATTTTAAAGATTTCAATTATTTCCAAATTTACATGTCCATGTTTGTAATTCATTTTTGATGTTAAATATTTCATATATTCAAGCCGCCTCCAATCCTTGAGGACTCAAATGAAAATTGTATGGCTCATCACTATGTAATCTAGGTCATGCGAGAGATGGGGAAGGGGGTGTTAGAAATAAAAAATGGGAAATGTATACTTCTAAGAGGTGGGTGGGGTGTGTGAATTAGAAGTACTAAAATTTGACCAATAAAACTTTCAACTTTAAAGAAATGCATGCATAAACATATTGAAATAAAATTTAAATTAAATGCATCCACATAAACACTTGACACCATATATTATTACCCAGAAACCCTCCAATGAGAAGGTAAAACTAGGGTTTGGATGATACCCAAAATTCTTCACTACTCTAGCAATAAAGTTCACTTGTTAAGGTTACATGATTTGACCATTCTTGTGATCTACCCTGTGAAAGGTCTACCCTGTTAAAGGCTTACAAAGGATTGTTATATCTTACCCTGTTAAAGGATTTTAAAACCCTTTTAGAATTGTACCTGGCTAAAGGACTTTAGAACACTCACTTGGAATGTCACCCTATTAAAGGATTTTATAATGACTGCTAAATCAACCTTTATGCAAAGGATTTCATTATGTTAATACAGTTGTTAGAGAGTATAGTAGAATGTTTGATCTGATACACTTACAATCTGATATTGTTGATTTTAGATCCCAATTCAATTCATCTTGATCCTCTCTAATCTGATATGAAATTGCTGTAACCTTGGTCCTCTATTCTACTAATTGATTCTGCAATTTTTTCCTTCTTCTAAATCACCTTGAATGTATGCTAATCAATTCACCCCTTTCATGAGTACTATCTCAGCATAGGCTAGTTCTTTCTGGAGCATCTCCATGTGAGGGGTTAGGGAGGCTTCGATCTAAACTATCTTGCCTCTAGTATTAGCCTCTTCTACTATTAGTACAGCAGGTTCCTTCTGTGTGTGAAGCATGGAATGAAAGTGCTACACACTTTGAGTTAGGTTCTGTGGTAACTGAATGGCAAATATTTTTAGGTTTCTTCCCAAACTCAAAATCTCGTGACTCATTTCTTGTGCGAAGAGTGTGGGGTCACACAATCTGGTGTATAATGAGAATATATTCTCAAGTATTCTATTTTTGTAGCCAACTCCACTTGTGATAGTGCTATTCCACAAGATATCTTTTCATTTACATTTCCTTCAAATTTCCTTTCAGACCATTCCATGAGTTTTACATTGGTCTCCTGGTCTTCATTTGTCACTTGTTCAACTATTTCTGATAATTGTTCCAATATTGGATTTTTTGCATGAGGTTTTTGCAACTTGAATGCATCTAGAAAAGATATCTTTTATTTCATGAAGTGTTTTCCTTTGCTTATACTCTTTCTTGAGTATCTCTTGGTTTTTCCTCCTTTCTAATGCCCCTTGCATCTCATTTATCTGGTCAAGGTTCATGCTTGCATAATCATACTTTTTAGTGACAATTTCTTCATCCAATGTTGGTTCTCCATAGTGAAGCACCCTCATAATCTTTGTGGAGCTCAAGGCAGGTGCTAAAATTTGAAGTGGCATTACTTCAGTGCTCAACTTCTGAAGGACTTGTGTAGGAGTGCCAATAGTTGGTAAATTAACCAAGTTTTTTATTGCTTCCTACTCCTTTTCTTTTGGAATTTCCTTCTCTTCTTGTGATCCTCCTTGATCAATCACTATTATATGTGGTGCATCTTGAGTTTGTGTAGTAGGAACATATACCCTTGCTTGTCCTATTTGATCTTTTGCTGGCTCCTCAGCAATTTTAGTCTGTTGTTTAGACATGACCACTTTCTCTATGGTGTCAACCTTAGTCATTGTAGCTTTTGATGCTTACTCGTGAGGTTTTCCACTGGTAGCTATAGGGATGACAGAAGAAGTTTCTTGTGTAGTCACCTTGTCCCTAGTTATGTCATCTACTACTTTCTGCAACTCATCTATACTGACCAATACTATATTGTCATACAACCTTGCCTATAATGTTGATTGGTCAAGGATCTTCTTTAGATCCTTTGTAGTGAGGGGGTTGATGTTCTAAACTAAGCTGTGAGGAACATCCTTTACTTTGAGTGTCTCTATAGGTGTGTTGCTATCATGTGGAGGGCTCAGTGGTGGCAATCGTGTGTCTTGCACACTTTGATCTATTTTTTTCTCCTTAGTAGTTGCCATATCATCTTCTTTTTGTGGTGCCTCCTCCACTGTGTTATATGCCTTTTCTTTTTCAACTTCTTCTTTGTCATTCTCTTCATCTTCATCCTCTTCATCTTCATTGTTTCTTCCCTCAAAGGGATCCTCTTCTCCTTGTTTCATAGTTGACAAACCATAAATCACTTTCCACATTTGGGTGGATTTCTTGACAACTTCTTCAATCTTGTTTTGAAGAATGCTAAAGGCTCTATATTTAGGTGAAAACTTACTTCAATGTTTCTTGTTTACCTTTGTTATTTGGCCTTTTGATAATTTTGGCATCACTTGTGCTAATGTTGACTCCCTTATTTCCTTCTCCATGTTTAGGCAATAATGCCATTTATTCTAAACAATGGAATATAAATCCTTGGGCATAGTAGTGTAAAATTCAAGTGGAGTATTCTTGAATTTTTTCATCATGGCATACACTAATTCCTCAATCTTATTCTAATCCTCTTTATTTAATTTATTGAATTCAATAGTTTTCAAACCAGTCAAGTCTGCATTATCCCTAATATTTTCACAAATTTTATCAATATTAGACTTGGGTGCATGACTTACCACTATGAACTAGTTGTTATCATCTGACTTAGTCCTTTCATCATTAGTCTTAGGTTGTCCAATGTATTTTCTCATTATTTTCTTCTGCACTAGACTTGGTTGCTCAATAGCCTTTTTCTTGTCTTTTGTTTTCTATCTTTCCTTCTAAGTTGTGGCTCTTGTAGTTGCTCTTTTTGCTGGGGTAGTAGGCTTGGTAGGGCTCATTTTTGCAATCTTTTTGCTCTTGGGCTGAGCTATAGGCTATTTTTGTGCTTTTCTCTTCTTTGGCTCTTGTACTGTTAGTGCTTCCCCAACTTGTTCCTCCTCAACACCTTCTTCCTCTGCATCTTCAACCATGCTTTGGGTTAAAGCTAAAGGTCCTTGACCTTGCACTTCTTTTTCTTCTTCACCTTATTCATTATCATCTTCATCTTTAGCTTCCTCACCAAATTTGGCTTTCAGCTTTTTCACCAATTTATCCTTTTTCTTTAGAGTTGAAGCTATTTTTAACTCCATTTCAACTTTTGACTTTAAAACATTAGAATTACCATAGTGTTTTTTTGTCTTGTCAATTTCCTCTACAAGTAGTGTAGTGATGGTTGTTGATGCATCATCTATATTGATGTCATACCCCAATGGTCTTAGCCATCTCACTTTGGGTACTGTAGCCTAGATAAATGTGTAGTCAATATCTACTAAGAAGCAAATGTCATTGTAGTAATTTGTACTACCATAGACCTATTGGTCTTCCATCCTACCTTACCAAAATAAGGAAACTCATTCTAAACATAAGAGAATATACATATCAAAATTGACCCAAATTTCCATTAAGCTCCTTTTGATCTCCTTATAGCTCCTAATTTCTGCATGATTTTTTGCAACTATAGCTTGGCAAGATCATAAGTGTGATCTCTCTTCACAATTTTGTACCCTACATGAGCTGTAAAGCATGGCACACTATTCAGTCATCTTGATTGATAGAATTTGTGAGATATGAACCTCACTACAAATTGTAGAAGTGGATCTTTGATGGTATCAATAGTCATTCCCCTTTTATTCCACTTTGCCCCTATATTCTTTTCAATTACTTCTTTAGAATCACTTCTTAGGGTTTTGGGCCATTCTAGGGTTGGAAATCATGTAACCCTGTGCACAATCCTCTTTGCTAATTTGACCTCTTTGCTAATTTTATAGGCCCTCTTTCTAGCCATAAACATCCATCATGGATTCTTCTCAAAATGATTCTTATCCATTTAGTCTTAAAGATAGTGGGGAAATATAGGGCACAGGTTAAACCCTTCCTCTCAACAATTTAAAAATATTCCTTTAATACTCCATTCTCACATAGTTTGTCATATGCCAGGAAAATTCCCATATCTCCTGTTGCTCCAACCCTACAATTATAACATTTCCTTACATCTTGGACCATTATGACCTTGGGTGAAATAATTGAAAATGCTCCTCTCGGGTCATTCTTGTAGGCAACTTCAGGACTTGATCTAAAATATGGTTGCTTGACCTCATTGCTAATCAACTAAACTTCAAAAGGTTCCTTATCCTTTGGATTTCTACAGGTGGAGGCCATTTTTGAAAACTAGGGTTTCAAAAGATATAAAATTATGCAAGGGCATCCTAGGTTTCCTTGCAATCCTACACTTTTTTTCTATCTACCAGTTGATGCCGAGTGCTAGTTGATGTCGAGTGCTAGTTGATGTCGAGTTTTTAGTAGATGTTGAGTGCTAATTAATGCCAAGTGCCAGTTGATACCATGTTTCTAGTTGATGTCAAATTACCAGTTGATACCGAGTGCCTATTTCTAGTTGATGTTGAGTTATCCACTATGTGCCAAGCAAGAAATAGATGAATAACTAGGGCCAAAGGCTCACCCAACTATCCAAACCACCTTGTAAGAGTAATCAAAATGGAAAACACAACACAAAATATAGCACCAAGGAGGGAGAAAAAGATATCTTTATTGATTCATCAAGTGAATAGCATACATGCCTAGCTATAAGGCCTTCTGGGTTACGGCCAAAATACCATTCAATATAATCTTTAATGATCTAGCTTCAAGTTTTCATCTCTATTCCATCCTCTAAGTTCTCTAAGTTCTCTAATCTAACCCTACACACTCTATTTATACTTTCCAAAATGGCTTACAGAAGATTCTAGAACAATACATAATAGAAATGCTGACCTCAAAATGGTCAACACACATCCCTAAGAAAGATCCTCTTATTAAATTCATGATTGAAATTAAATACCCAATTTGGCTCCCATTAAGAACCAAAAAAACAAACAACTCGACACACACTAGATATCATAGCAACAACTAGAAACAGGAACTTGACATTAACTGGTAACTTGGCATCAACTAGCAACTTGACACCAACTAGCACTCGGCATTAACTGGCACTCAACATTAACTAGCAACTTTGCATCAACTGGCACACAACTTGGTCCTCTAGGAATTAAGAGGAGAATTTGTATTTAGGATTTTTGATTTCAGTTGATGATTTGAAGATGGATCCTGAGAAGGTTAAAGCAATTTTTGAATGCCCTACACCTAAGAATGTGGGTGGTGTAAGATCATTTCATGGTTTGGATACTTTTTATAGAAAGTTTATAAATAATTTTAGTTTTATTTGTAATTATATGACTGAGACAATGAGAGGAGATAAAAAGGAATTCAAATGGACACATGGAGCTAATAAGAGTTTTGAGACTTTGAAACAAAAGGTTGTTGAGTTACCTATTTTGGCTTTGCCTGATTTCAATAAGGTATTTCAAGTTGAATGTGATCCTAGTGGTAGTACAATAGGAGCTATATTAAGTCAAGAAGGTAAGCATGTTTCTTTCTCTAGTTAGACATTGAATGATGCTAAAAGGAAGTATTCTGTGTATGATTAAGAATTTTATGTTATTCTTCAAGCCTTGAAGAAGTGGAGATATTATTTGATTCCTAAGGAGTTTGTGTTCTATATTGATCATAAAGCTTTGCAATACTTGGGAAGTCAACATAAATTGTATTAGAGACATATGAAGTGGGTTGAGTATTTGCAGAGTTTTACATTTTTCATTAAGCATAAGAATGGAGTTACTAATAGAGTTGTTGATGCATTGAGAAGAAGACGTTCTTTATTGACTGAAATGAAGGTTGAAGCTCTTGGTTTTGATGAAATGAAAGAGTTGTATGATGCTGATCTTAATTTTTCTGAGGCATGGAGAGAGTGAAGAGCACTAAATATGACAGATAACATAAGTAAGTATGATGAGTATTTCATTCAAGAAGGTATGTTGTTCAAAGGTATTCAGTTGTGTATTCCTAGAAGTTCTATGAGGTTGAATCTGATTAAGGAAAAGCATAGTGGTGGATTGGCTGGAAATTTTGGAATTGATAAAATATTGAGTTTTCTAAAAGAGAAGTATTATTGGCCACAAATGTATAAGGATATTTAGAAATTTGTGAAGAGTTGTTGAGTTTGTCAAGTCACAAAAGAAGTAACTCAAAATATTGGTTTGTATACACCTATTTCTATTTTTGAGAAACCTTGGAGTGACATTAGTATGGATTTTGTTCTTGGATTGCGTAAGATAGTGAAGGGGTATGATTCTGAATTTTTTGTAGTGGATAGATTTTCTAGGATGGCTCATTTCATACCGTGTAAGAAGACATCAGATGCCAAGCATGTTACTAAACTTTTCTTCAGAGAGATTGTGAGATTGCATGGATTACCAAGAAGCATTATTTCTGACAGAAACAACAAGTTTGTTGGTTATTTTTGGAAGACTTTGTGGAAGAATATGGGTACTGATTTGAAGTTTAGTTCTACATTCCATCCATGAATATATGGATAGACAGAGGTTGTGAATAGAAGCTTGGGTAATTTTCTTAGATGTTTAGTTGGAAATAAGCCAAGTAATTGAGAAATGGTATTGACACAAGCTGAGTTTGCATATAATAATTTTGTGAATAGGAGTATAGGGAAGACACCTTTTGAGATTATTACTAGAATATAGCCTAGAGGAGTATTAGATTTGAGAGATTTTGTTGGTGAAGAAAAGCGAAGTTCTACAGGAGAATAATTTGCTGATTTTATGGAGTCTTTGCATAAGGAAGTGAAGTTGAGGTTGGAACAAAGTAATCAGAAGTATAAGTAGAATGCTGATCAGTCTAGAAGACATCATGATTTTGAAGTTGGTGATGAGGTGATGGTTCATTTGATGAAAGGAATATTTGTGGTTGGAACATACAATAAGGTAAAGATGAAGAAATTTGGACCTTGTAAAATCTTGAAGAAGTTTGATCGTGGCAGTACTTATGAAGTTTAGGAACCTGATGACATAGATATATCTCCTATATTCAATGTTGCTAATCTATATAAGTATCATGAATCATATGATGAATTTGATGTACCTGATGATTATCCTAAGAAGCAAACCGAGGAAGTTGAATAGATTTTGGATCAGAGAATTGGTAAGAGTACAAGAGGAAAAGATTACTATGAGTATTTGGTAAAGGAAGAATATACCTATTGAATATGCTACATGGATTTGTCAATCTAAGTTGGATTCAGCTCAGGTTGTGACACTTGCATGATTCAGGAGAATCATTTCTCTAACCTTGGTTGTCTAATTTAGGAGCATTCTAGGTTTCCTTGCAATCCTACACTTTTGTTCTTTCTGCTAGTTGATGCTGAGTTCCTGTTGATGTCGAGTTTCTAGTTGATGCCGAGTGCTAGGTGATGCTGAGTCACTAGTTGATGTCGAGTGCCAGTTGATGTCAAGTACTAGTTGATGCCAAGTTACCAATTGAAGCCAAGTGCCTATTTCTAGTTGATGCCAAGTTATCTAGTGTGTACCAAGTTGTCTGTATTTTTGGTTCTTAGTGGGAGCCAACTTGTGCATTTAATTTTGATCATGAATTTAATAATAGGATCTTTCTTAGGGATGAGTGTTGACCATTTTGAGTTCAGCCTTTCTATTATGTATTATTCCTGAATCTTTTGTAAGCCATTTTGGCAAGTATAAATAGAGTACTTAGGCTTAGATTAGATAACTTAGAGAACTTAGAGGATGGAATAAAGATGCAAACTTGAAGTTGGATCATTAAAGATTATATTGAAAGGTATTTTGGCCATAACCTAGAAGGCATTACAGTTAGGCATGTATGTTATTTACTTGATGAATCAATAAAGATATCTTGTTCTCCCTCCTTGGTGCTATATTTTGTGTTGTGTTTTCCATTATGATTACTCTTGTAGGGTGGTTTGGATAGCTGGGTGAGCCTTTGGCCCTAGTTATTCATCTATTACTTGTTTCATAAAATTACCTAACTACATAATTGAGCTCGTGAGGAATACCTTTTAAATTGGTGGAAAAATGCTTGCTCTCTATTGGATTTTGTCCAAATTCTTCAATCTTTGTTTGCCAATAGCTTTTATGCTCCACTCACTCTTGCTATGTGTTTGTAATGATAAAAGTTTGGCAAAAATCTACCTTATACCTTTTCAAAATATCACATTTAATGCATGGTGCATGTATAGCTATAAACTTGACTTCTATGCAATTTTTTCTTTACTCAGCAACCACTACTGACTCGACTTCAACTAAAAACTTGGAACATACTAGAATTTACTCGACAATTGAAGACAACTTTATCACTCTCGATAGTAAGATGAAAAATTAAAGATTTGATCTTGGTTTTTCCTTGTTGACTTGTATCTCTATTCATGCTAATTTTTATCCTTTTTAGTACTAACTTATTTTGGAACTGATGTATGATAAGGCATTTAAATGTCATTTCCACATACCTCTCTTTGCTTAGTTTGATGAAGTGTGACCACTTAGCCCTTCAGGTGAAGTGATCCCTTCATTTGATGTGTTGCATCCATCTTTCTTTTTCCATATTTTGTTCATCTCTCCTCTAATGTGCTAAACATCTACCTTCCCTTTTTCTTTTTTGAACTCTGAGTTAGGTTCCTTTCTCCATATTGGGTAGTGCTTGCTGATGTGACTAGTCTTCAAACAACTAAAGCATGTAGTTTGACTCAACCACCTATTGTAGCTACCACTAAAATGTGTTCTTATGAAATTCCTAGGGATGTGTCCATACTCTTGACAAGAATGATAGCTATGTCTTGTATTGTAGTCCCAATTGTAGGAATTTTCATGACTTCTTCCCTTGTTTGATGACCATGTGGACTTAGATCTACATTTAAAGGCTTTGTGTCCAAACTTCTAACATTGTAGTAGTTTTCTTCAAATCTTGGTGCATGCATGGTTCTGGTTCTACATTCATGTGCCTAATGACCTTGTTTGTTGCACTTGTAACAATGTGTCATGCTCTTTGGCTTGGCATTCAGACTAGCATTCTTTCTCTTACAAACATTAGATGTATGTCCTTTCTTTCCACAATGATGAAAAATAGGTTTAGAATTCTTACCTTTATTGTTTCTTTCCTTAGAAAATTTGGATTATTTTCCTTCTTCAGTGCTAATGTAGCCCAATCCTAATGTATCTTTACTAGATCTAGGGGATTTCAATAGTTTCTCAAAGTACTTGATGGCTTCATTTGGCTTGTTGAAACTTTTAGTAATCTCTTTCTCTCTCTTTGTGTCATTCTATAGTTGTTCATTTTGCAACTTCAATGTAGTTATCTCAATGTCCTTGATATTCAGCTCATGATGGGCATGCATCATTTGGCTTAGGGTATCCAATTGCATGTTTGAGATCCTAAACAGCTCTACTAACTTTTCTTCCAATCTATTTGACAAAATTATTTTTTCCTCTTCAATCATGGCCTTGTCTTCTATAGCTTTCTTCTTTTGTTTAGTCACCTCACATAACAATATAGCTTGTGATTCTTACTCTGACTTGAGATTTTTGATCTCATCGGCTTGTTCTCTGTTCTTGTCCATGAGATCTACAATCGCTACATCAAATTCATAGGAGTTATCATCTACAAATAAATTTTTTGTGTCAATATCTTTGTATTGAGTGTTATTCTTTGCTATAGAAATCTCTTTCCTTCTCTTATGAAAACTTCTCAAGGCATTTTAGGCTTCATTCAGTTGTTGCAGTAAGAGATGTATCTCAATCTCCTAATTCTCAATGGTCTTTCCCAACTTGTAAACCTCCATCTCAAGATCTTTTTTGCAATTTGTAAGGCTTCTCCTAATGAGAAATAGGCTCTGATTCAAATTGTTGGAAATAGAAATGGGAAATGTATACTTTTGAGAGGGGGGGTAGGGGGGTGAATTAGAAGTACTAAAATTTAACCAATAAAAATTTCAACTTTAAAGCAATGCATGCATAAAAATATTGAAATAACATGTAAAGTTAATGCATCCACATAAACACTTGAAACCAAATATGATTACCTAGAAACCCTCCAATGAGAAGGTAAAACTGGGTGGGGATGACACCCACACTTCTTCACTACTAGAACAATAAAGTTCACCTATTAAGGTTACATGATTTGACCATTCTCATGATCTACCCTATGAAAGGCCTACCTTGTTAAAGGCTCACAAAGGATTGTTAGATCCTAACACCCTATAAGAAGTGTTCCTGGCTAAAGGACTTTAGAACACTCACTTGGAATGTCACCCTGTTAAAGGATTTCAAAATGACTATTAAATCAACCTTTATGCAAAGTATTTCATTTTGTTGATACAGTTGTTAGAAAGTAGAGTAGAATGTTTGATCTGATACATTTACAATCTAATATTACTAATTTTAGATCCCAATTCAATTCATCTCGATCCTCTTTGATCTAATACAAAATTGTTGTAACCTTGGTCCTCTTTTCTTCTAACTAGTTCCTCAATTCTATCCTTCTTCTAAATCACCTTGAATGTATGCTAATTAATTCACCCCTTTCACTACTATCATCATGTTCTCACATGCATTCTCTCTCACATACTAAAATTATTGGGGCTTTTTCTTCCTTTCAAAAGACTTTGGTAACATAGAGTTAGGTATGAATCTATGATTGAGATTCGTCCAATTTTTCCACTCAATTTCCTCCATTTTCTGATTGGTTGCATGTAGATCACATAGAGAATCAAAATAGATTTGATTTTATCTTCAGAGCTTTGAGATCTCTCCATATTTTAGTTCAAAAATGGTTTACATAGTTGTTTGTGCCATCACAAACAACTAGGCCAATTCTGTGTTACTCTAAACTATGTTAATACTAGTGCTCGACACATACTAAAATTATGTCTTACTCAACACTTGAAACTTGCTCAACATCTATTGATTACTTGGTACTTGAAACTTGCTCAACTCTATCTATTTTCTTGGCACTTACTATTCACTCGACACTTACTATTTACTTAACACATGAGTAACTTGGCACTCATTGCAATTGAGCATCTATTATACTTAGCATGATCTTGGTAAAAAGCTTAAGTGTTTTGACACTCAATTGTCAAAACCAATCTGAGATCAATGGGGGGGTGGGTCTTATTAGAGACATGTTAGGAAACATGTCATTGTCTTTTAACATAGAGTATTTCAAAAGTTAGACTACCTAGGTGGTGTTATTATTTGGTGCTTTTCTTAGAGTTGAACATGAGATCACATATTGTTTCTATAAAATAATTATAGAAGCTAACAAAAAGAATATAATTATGGTGTTGAAAGGTGTGAGTACCCTAGGATGGGAAGCAAAAGATACCTTCATAAAAATTAAATAATTTATTGACATGGGAGACAAGTTTTAGTGTAACACACCTTTCAGGATGGTAATAAGGCATATGATAGTTTGGCAACAATGGGTCACTTTAATAAAAATATCATCACTTGGTTTGCCACACAATATCTCCCTCATGTATCTCATGTAGATATTGTGCATGGCATTGATAATATTTTCAAAAATGATTATTTTCCTCAAGTTTTTATGATGATATGAATAGATATAATTTTTACATGGGTTTTGAGATTTTGTATTTATCCTCAAGATTTTCTCTAGGTTTCTATTTCTCTGTATTTTACCATTGTCTAATGTTGTGATTCTACTAGTAATATAGGGGTCAAATTCAACCAAATCGAATCTAACTCCTATGAGGATTTTAAAAGAAACTCTATCATTTGGCCTGTTATCTTGGTGAGACATGTGGACTAATATGTTGAAGGAATGAAAACTAAATTTTTAAGATACTTGAAAATAAAGTTGGTCTTCCCCTACATCAAGGGTGTATTCTCTATGTTTATAATTTTCATCTTTCCCTAAGCCCCTATGGTGACCCTAACTGATGCCTAAATATGGAGATAAATAATCCTTATGTTAACCATGTTTTTCCATTATCTAAAGTCTCTCATTCCCTCTAGCCTCATAGAAAAGCTAAATGAAAAGCCCTTGGAATTGAGAAGCCCATAAAAATAATTGTGACAGTGTTAGATTGGACTCTAAAAATATTGGTGTTGATTTCTCCTCCTTGTCTCTTGACCATTTCCCCCTGCTTTGGTTCCTTAGGTTAACTTGGGTAATCTTATCATCCCTTACAATATTATTCCTCATTTGGATATAAATAATGCCTCTATCAAGAATTAGAATGATCTCAATTGTGTTGAAAAGGAGGTAAATGAGTTGTGTATTTTATACAATAGATAAAGTCCTACAAAACAAATCATAAGGAAATTTCACATTGCTAGGAAAATGATTAGTAGAGTGGAGGAAATTTTTAGACAAGAAAAGAGGGTAGGAGATTAGACATGCAGTGAGGTAAGATGATAGCATGTTGGGTGTGGAATAATATTTTACTTAAAAGCTAAATAATTAGGAGAACATGGATGAACATATTGAGGAATGTAAGGCCCTAATTTTGATTAAAGAGGATAAAAATGAGATGGTTAGCCCACTTGTGAATCTAAAGGCAGACTAGTTTCAACTCAAAGTAGGAAATTATTTCTTTTATAAAATAGAAAATGGGAATGAGTAGTCTTTCATTTAAAATGCTATAGGTATACCTCGAAAAGAAAAGGTCCAAGTGTAGGAAAATGGAAGAAATTCTCTAGGTACCATATAAGAGGATTATAGTTTTTGGTATGTCATGAGGAAATGGTGATTGAACTGAGAGAGAGTTTTTGATGGGTCCCTTTGATGGACAAAAACTGGTGGTGTAAGATAGCTAGATTGATTTATATTTTTAATTGGTCAAAGAACAACTTCTTTAAAGCTACCCAATCTGTGGTAGATGTCAATGATAAATTTATGCATGAATTGAATGATATCTCTCCCAAAGTATGGGAATAAATGAAGTATCATGTCCTCATACTAGATTTATTTCCTATTACATACTTCCTATTATATATTTCCTTAAAAATATTAATATGTTTTTTTGTTGCTTGTGTTTCCACATAGATGAATTTTGGGTAGAAATTTTTAGGAGTTTTAGGTAGGTCATGGAGTTGATCTTGTAAGTTGATTGACAAATCCTTACTATTGGTAAAAGAAAACATGGATATGTGTGGTGCTAGATGATTTTTTTTTGGTGAGGGTTGAGTGAATGGTGTGTATAGAGGTAGTGGGCTATGAGGTAGATGGTGATGGAGCTTGTGGTATAAACAGATGGAGTTTGGGGATCTTATTGTCCCTCTGAGGCTTACAAAAATGGTTGAGTTCCAAAAACTCATGTTTGCTAGGTGAAGACCTTAATTATTGCTGAAAGGGATATGGTGAATCATATTTTCCTAGTTTTAAGCTCTATTGATGGTCCTCCTAGTGACATTTTTGTTGAGAAGTCATTTTTCATGATGAACTATGAGAAAATTTCTTTTGAATCTCTCTCTAGAAAATCTTATTAAATAACCAAGTCCAAGGTTCCAAATGGCTATTTTTCAACCAAATGGGTAGCTCAATTTCAAAATAAATGTTTATATTCACAAGGATGCCTTTTCTAGTTCTACAAAGTCTATAAGACTTGGAAAATGTAACCACAAGCCAACATGATTTGTATTTTCTTATTTTTAATATGAATGCAAATTTTCTAATGATGAAATAATATGAATTACTATTCTAACCAAATGTTTGAAAAAAAATTTACTGAGATAAGATAACAAGGAATATAAGTAAATTGCTAAATATCAAATTACTAAAATGACATTAGTCACTATATTAATGCATCTACAAATTAGATTCTTGAAAAGGATCAAGCACGAAACAAATGAAGTTAGGAGCAATGCATCCTAAACTCTACTAATGATATCATTGAGGGAAATAATGAAAATCATATGATGTTTCACAATTTGTTATATCATGCAACCAAAGGAAGTGCAAACACACGAGATAAATCTCTATGTAAAGCTACAAAATGATCCTTTCTCCAATTCGTCAAAAAAGAGGATTAATGGTACTAAATATGAAAAACATTAACAAGTAAATGAATTCAAAATAATTAAAAGAAAATAAGAATATTATCTCCATCCCTATTCATGATTATAAAATTTATAAACAAAGCAATCATTCTATCAAGAAACACTAGACATAGAATGAGAGCACCAATATCATACTTGGGTGCATGAAAATACTGGCTTGAATACCTATTACATCCTTGAATTTAAGGAAATCCTATTCTTAATGAAATTTTTGTTTCTAATGATTTTTCCTTACAAATACCATGTTAATAACAATACTTTTATGAAAATAATATACAAATGGACTTCTAACATGGTGCTAAGTGGGCCTACACTCTTGTTCTTATTTATTAAATTGTTCATGGTCCTTTACATGAATTAAAGCTGAAATTGAACTTCAACACCTATTAAAAATGAGAAATCAACCTTCTCCTTACATTTTTCCATCAAGTAAACTACTACTAAACTTTAAAAAATGTAGTTTTAGTGAATGAAAATGCAAAAAACTAAAATTGGTAAATAGTTGTCAGTATTGCAAGTCATTCAAAAAATTTGTACCTACAAATCTATGGACTTGCAAAGTTGGAGTGATGAAAAGTAAAAAATCACGTGTTTATCAAATTTTTGGAGTTGCAAAGTTGCATAGTTGTGCACCTCCAAAGGTCCTAGGATCGAAATTCATAGAATTACTTCTATGTCAAAAATACCAAATTTTGGCATCTGGGTCTTGCTAATCTCTGATCAATTTGATATCAAGATGAGCTACCTTAAAATTTTGTATCACTATAGTGATTTTCAAAGGATATGATGTTGGAAATGATTGAAATGATCATAAGAACAATTTTTTGGAATAATATATGGAACTGGTAATGAATGTCCTCAATCATTCTTTTGTCATTGATGTCAAACTTGCTACTTGCAGGGATGACAATTGCTTTTGTGATGCAAATACTATCAATTAGTTGATTGTCAAGGTGGAGGCAATCAATAAGATGTAACTAGAACATCTAGAGAAAGGTTGAAGTTATGATGTTGTAATGAAGTACAAGGATCAATCAAGCCATTAATGAAACATTGTATTGGATGACATACTAAAAGATACAAAGAAAGAGCACACTGAAACATATCAAAGATCTAAGGTTTTAGCTAAGTCTTTTGTAAAGCTCAAACTAAGAGAAGGTGCCAAGCAAGCTAGTAAGAGCCGAGAAAATTCCTAGTTAAGTGGCGAGCAATTTCAAGTGCCGAGCAAGTTCAAGTGTCAAGCAAGTTCAAGTGCTGAGCAAGTTCAAGTGTCGAGCAGAACCAACTAGCAAGCCGGTACAGGTCTCGAGTAACACAGAGGTGCTGAAGACTAGTAACTCAATAATGTTGAGTAACATAGAGGTGTCGAGCACCAGTAACTCAATAATGTTGAGTTGTTGCATTATTTAGAAAATCGAAGATTCACCAGATCTAAGACGAGAAAGTTGTTATCTAGAAATTTGTAATTAAAAGGAAGATAAGAATGATGAGTTGGTGGCACAAAACACCATGTAGAACATTTTTAAGATACAATTGGTGAAGAAAAAAAGATATGGGGTAGATACATTGTATCCTACCTAATCCATTTTGAAACCCTAAAATTGGAGAGGGAGAATTGAGCGGCAAAGGAAAATCAGACTTGTATATAAGAAGACATAACTTAATAGAAAATAGTGTGGAAGAGTGGAATAGAGGAGATAGTGAGAGAGAGAGTCGTGGTCAAGCATTAAAGCATGAAATACTGAATAACTCTGTTTGGATAGATGACCACAAGGATGATTGCATTGGCAGAATGAGTAAGAAGACTCAAGGAGACGAAGCTTGAGAGGGAGACAAGCAAGTTAGAGCTGAAGTGATTGAAGCCAAGCATAAGGATTGAACTAAAAGAGTGATCTGAAATCTGCAAAGTATGTTGTAAGTTATGTTAGATCAAAAGACCATTATCGTTTCTTTCTAGCAATTGTAACAGTAAGATAAATCCTATGGACTTAAGTTTGTTTAATAGCCATTAGATAAATCCTTTAACAGGGTGACATTCCAAGTGGATGTTCGAAAGACCTTTAACCAGGCCCATTCCTAACAGTTTCGTGAAATCCTCTAACAAGGTCGCATTTAGCAATGTGTTGTAAGCCTTTAACAGGGAAAGCTCTTAATAGGGCATCACTTCAGAAGAGTGAGAATCAAGTAGCATGTTACTAGTGGTTTTTCTCAAATTGGGTTTCCACGTAAATCATTATGTCATGTGTTAATCTTGAATGTTTTATCTTTGCATGTTGATTTACAGTAATTTGCTTGTATGAATGATTTAAGTTTGAACATATGAAAAGGGTATGGATTCATTAAAAAGGTATTAATAGGGCATTTTGGACCTTGAATAACTGATTCACCCCCCCCCCCCCCCCCCCCCCCCCCTCTCAGTTATTCTAAAGAATTCTAACAATTGGTATCAGAGTTGATTGCTGATTCAATTTAAAGGGACTACTAGCAGAAAAGATCAAAATACCAAAGAGATAAGTTCCCAAGCTCAATAAAGACAACTTTGTTACATGGAAAAGTTTGATTAAGCTACATCTTGGATCCATAGGAGATTATGCCCAAAATTCAATTGTTACTGAACATGTAGATCCAACAGGTGCTCCTACTGCCGAAGACATGCAAAAAAAGAAAGAACACAACCAGACAATGCTGGAAATTGCCTCTGCACTCAACTCTGTTGAATTTGATGATATCAAAGGATGTGACACTGCATTCAAAATGTGGAAAGCCCTATCAAACATCTATGGAGGAGATCAGAATGTACAAAGAGCAAAAGGAGAAAGTCTCAGAGGAAAATTTGATGACATAAAAATGGAAGAAAATGAGAATGCTACTCAGTATGGTGCAAGAATAAAGGAAGTGGTAAGTGCAATAAGATGCTTGAATGGTCAACTAGATGAAGATACTATTAATAGTAAGTTCTTAAGAACCTTGCTTCCTATCTATGCTATTAGAGTATCAGCAATACAAGAGCTAAGATGTATACCAGGAAATAACCTAAGCTTTGAAGGTATAATAGGTAGACTCACTGCATTTGGGTTATCTAACTTTGACAACTACAAACCTAAAAATGTTGAATCTTCTTTTAAGGAAAAGCTATCACTAAAAGATGCCAAACAGGTGAAGTCAAGAAAAGGAAGAAAAATGAAGTATGTATCTAGTGACAGTACCACTGATGAGGAAGATGTGGAACAATTGGAGGCGTTGCTCGCTAGAAGATTTCATAGGAGTAAAGGATAATTCAAAGGTAAGATGCCTATCATTTGTTCCAATTGCAATGAAGTAGGTCATATTGCTAAAAGATGTCCACAGAAAAAGGATTCCAAGGAAGGCAACAAATACAAGCACAGAAGAGATGATGACAAGAGAGATTACAAAGAAAAAGGTAAGAAGTGTTATATTGTTGAAGAAAATTCTAATGACAATGATGATGAAGTTGTTTATGTAGCCATGAAGGACCAATCTAATGAAGAAGAAGCCACAAGACTGGTGACATGTATAAACAAGAATGACAGATGGACCATAGATAGTGGATGCTCACATCACATGACAGGAGAAAAAAGTAAGTTTTTTAACTTTACTCAGTATGATGGAAATAGTGTTAGATTTGGTAATGATGCTCCACATCAAATCAGAGGAAACGGTTCCATTAAGCTCCCAGACCAAATTTCATGTGACAATGCATACTATGTTGAAGGATTAAACTATAATTTACTAAGTGTCTCACAATTAGGCAATATAGGTTGCAAAGTGGAATTTGAAAACAAAACTGCAAAAATCTATGACAATGATCGCAAACTAATAGGAAAAGGAGATCAAACAAAGAGTAATTTGGTTTACCTTGATATGGATGATGCTTCTTGTATATTTGCAAAATTTGATGATGAATGGTTATGGCATAGAAGATTATGTCATGTCAACTTTGACAATCTAGTCAAAATCAGTCAAATGAAGAAAGTCAAAGGTCTACCAAAATTGAAGAAGCCTGATAATGTCATGTGTAAACAATGTCAGCTAGGAAAGATGACAAATTCAAGTTTCAAAAGCAAAAACTATACATCAAAAGAGATACTTGAGTTAGTTCACACTGACTTATGTGATCCAATGGAAATACAAAGCTATAAAGGAGATAAATACATAATGTTATTTGTTGATGACTATTCCAGGATGATGATTGTTATGTTCTTAAAACAAAAATCTGATGCTTTTCAAATGTTTAAGTGGTATGTGGCCAGAGTTGAAAAGGAAACTAGAAAAAGCTTGAAATGTCTAAGATCAGATAGAGGTGGTGAATTTATATCAAATGATTTTGAGATATTCTGTAATGACAATGGAATCAAAAGACAAACATCAGCTCCTAGAACTCCCCCACAGAATGGAACTGCTGAAAGAAGAAATAGATCTGTAATTGACTGTGCCAGAACATTAATGATCGAAAAGAATGTTTCTCTTAAATACTGGAGAGAAGCTATAAGTGTAGTTGTTCATACATTGAACCGAGTACAAGTCAAGAAAGGTACAAATACAACACCTTTTGAATTATGGTATGGTTACTCACCAAATGTAAAACATTTCAAAGTGTTTGGTTGCAGATGTTTTATACTTAAAGATGTTAGAAATGAAAAATTTGATGCAAAAAGTGATGAAGGAATATTTCTTGGTTACTCCACAAGAAGTAAGGCATATAAGTGCTTGAATATTAACATTAACAAAATTATGGAAAGTGCAAATGTAAATTTTGATGGGCACACAGAAGTCCAAGCTAAAGAACCAAAGAAAATGGAAGAATACATAACCTTTATATATTCTTATGAAGGAATGACTACTGATGAGGATGATGAAAATCAAATTGAAAGTCAACAACAAGTGTCAATTTTAGCCGATTCACAACTAGCGTATGCTGAGTTTCATTTAGAAGCTAAGTTACAGAATGAAGAAAATGCACAATCCGATTTTGAAGATAGCATACAGGATGAAGATCAACCTGACAACAAAGAGCATAGTGATCCTAAATCCAAAAGATCAAACATGGAAACAAGGACAAAGCCAAGATTATCCAAATATGTAAAAAGACAACACCCTGCTGAACAAATAATTGGTGACAAAGATGCTAGACCAATGACAAGGAACAGACTAAGACATGAATCATGTCTGATTAGCAAATCTAAACCCAAGATAGTATACGGTGCATTACACGATGATGACTGGTATAAAGCTATGGAAGAAGAAATTGATCAAATAAGAAAAAATAAAACCTGGAGTTTGGTTCCCAGTCCAACTGACAAGAATGTGATTGGCACCAAATGGGTATTCAAAAATAAACTAGATGAGAATGGTGAGATTACCAGAAATAAAGCCAGATTAGTATGCAAGGTTTATGCTCAAGAAGAAGGAATAGACTATGGAGAAACATTCGCTCCTGTTGCAAGATTGGAAGGAGTAAGAACTTTACTTGCATATGCTGCCTACAAAGATTTTAAAGTCTATCAGATGGATGTGAAATCCGCCTTCTTAAATGGTATACTAGAAGAAGAAGTCTACATTGAACAACTAGAAGGATTTGTTGATGAAAACAATAGGGATATGGTGTGTAAGCTACATAAAGCACTCTATGGTTTGAAACAAGCACCTAGAGCATGGTATGAGAGACTTCACAAGTATCTAGTGCAAATTGGATTTGAAAGAACCGGTGATAACAACAACAAGTACATCAAAGCTAAAGAAGGTAAAGACATTATTGTATCTAAAATTTTTGTGGATGACATAGTAATTGGTGGTATTTAGTAGAAATCAAATTTTTGTTGGATTGCAAGTTCATCAACTCAAACATGGAATATTTATTACACAATCAAAATATATCAAAGAAATTCTTAAAACATTTGGATTGGAGGAATCCAAACCAGTCAGCACACCAATGGCCATAGGGAATAAGCTATCCAAAAATGATGAGTCAGCCAAAGTCAATCAAACAATGTACAGATCCATGATTGGAAAACTACAATATGTTGTACATAGTAGACCAGACATAGCATTAGCAGTTGGAATAGTGGCTAGGTTCTCTGCTAATCCTAAAGAAAATCATCTCATAGTGGTAAAAAGAATAATGAGATATCTCAAAGGCACTGATGATTTTGGTCTATACTACAAAAGGAATGGAAAATTTGAACTCAATGCATATATAGATGCAGACTGGGGAGGAAACATTGATGACAGAAAAAGCACAAGTGGAGGTGCATTATTTCTAGGCAAAAGGCTGGTTACCTAGACTAGCAAGAAGCAAACATGTATATCCCAGTCCACTGCAGAATTAGAATATGTGGCAGTTGTAGTCAATTGTACAAACATTGTATGGCTCACACATCTATTGAATGGAATGAATGAAGTAACAAAATCAGTGATATTGTATTGTGATAATACAAGTGCTATAAACATATCTGAAAATCCAATGATGCATACAAAAACCAAGCATATTGCAATCAAGTATCATTATGTCAGAGAATTGGTAGAAGACAAACAAGTGAAGTTGGAATACATTCACACAAAGGAACAAACTACAGATATCTTCACCAAACCATTGCCCAAGGATGCCTATGAATATCTTAGAGGGAAGCTGGGGGTTATACCCCTAAGTCAAGTAGTTTAAGGCTACAAGGAAGCTGCCTTGCATCAACATGAATAAATCATTGAAATATTAACAGGTTGATGCAAAGGATGATAGTAGGAATAGAAACTCCAAATCAGTCACAAGCATGGTGACAGAGAGAGAAAGACAATAAGAAGCCAAAGCTTATATTTTGCATGATAAAGATTCTACATCTTTGGCATTTATGTCAAAGAGGGAGAAATATGCAGAAAACTAATCAATGCAAAGAAAGAGGGAGATATATATGAAAGAGGGAGATATATGTGATCAGTAGTGAAAATGCAGCAAGCCAACGTATACAATCTTGGTGGTAACTAAATTGATTACTTGATCAGTTTGGTTTGCCATCAATGCCAAAGAGGGAGATTGTTGGAAATGATTGAAATGATCATAAGAACAATTGTTGGAATAATATATGGAACTGGTAAAGAATGTCCTCAATCATTTTTTTGTCATTGATGTCAAACTTGCTACTTCCAGGGATGACAATTGCTTTAGTGATCCAAATACTATCAATTAGTTGATTGTCAAGGTGGAGGCAATCAATAAGATGCAACTAGAACACCTAGAGAAAGGTTGAAGTTATGATGTTGTAATGAAGTACAAGGATTAGTCAAGCCATTAATGAAACAGTGTATTGGATGACATACTAAAAGATACAAAGAAAGAGCACACTGAAACATATCAAAGATCCAAGGTTTTAGCTAGGTCTTTTGTAAAGCTCAAACTAAGAGAAGGTGCCGAGGAAGCTAGTAAGAGCTAAGCAAATTCCTAGTTAAGTGTCGAGAAAGTTCAAGTGCCGAGCAAGTTCAAGTGCTGAGCAAGTTCAAGTGCCAAGCAAGTTCAATTGCTGAGTAGAACCAAGTGCCGAGTAGGTATAGGTGCTGAGTAACACAGAGGTGCCGAGCACCAGTAACTCAGTAATGCTGAGTTGCTGCATTATTTAGAAAATTGAAGATTCAGCAGATCTAAGCTGACAAAGTTGTTATCTAGAAATTTGTGAATTATAAGGAAGATAAGAATGATGATTTGGTGGCACAGAACACCATGTAGAACATTTTTAAGATACAATTGGTGAAGAAAACAAGATATGGGGTAGATACATTCTATCCTACCTAATCCATTTTGAAACCCTAAAATTGGAGAGGGAGAATTGAGCGGCAAAGGAAAATTAGACTTGTATATAAGAAGACATAAGTTAATGGAAAATAGTGTGGAAGAGTGGAATAGAGGAGATAATGAGAGAGAGAGCCGTGGTCAAGAATTAAGGCATGAAATGTTGAAGAACTCTATTTGGATAGATGACCACAAGGATGATTGCATTGGAAGAATGAGTAAGAAGACTCAAGGAGATGAATCTTAAGAGGGAGACAAGCAAGTCAGAGCTGAAATGATTGAAGCCAAGCATAAGGATTGAACTGAAAGAGTGATCTAAAATCTGCAAAGTATGTTGTAAGTTATGTCAAATCAAAAGACCATTATCATTACTTTCTAGCAATTGTAATAGTAAGATAAATCCTATGGAATTAGGTTGGTTTAACAGCCATTAGATAAATCCTTTAACAGGGTGACATTCCAAGTGAATGTTCAAAAGACCTTTGACCAGGCCCATTCCTAATAGTTTGGTGAAATCCTCTAACAAGGTCACATTTAACAATGTGTTGTAAGCCTTTAACAAGTCAGGCTCTTAACAGGGCATCACTTCAGAGGAGTTAGAATCAAGTAGCATGTTTCTGGTGGTTTTTCCCAAATTGGGTTTCCACGTAAATCATTGTGTCATGTGTTGATCTTTAATGTTTTATCTTTGCATGTTGATTTATAGTAATTTTCTTATATGAATGATTTAAGTTTGAACAGATGGAAAGGGTATGGATTCATTAAAAAGGTATTAATATGGCATTTTGGACCTTGAATAACTGATTCACCCCCCCTCTCAGTTATTCTAAAGAATTCTAACATATGAAAAATATAAAAATTCATACTTGGTCCTCATTTCCTTATGAAAATTAAGGAACTCTTCTCTTGCCTCTACAAAGCCATCCATCTTTATTGATCTAGCTCCTTGAGTATCTTCTTGGCCTTGAAATTTTATTAAATATCATCCTTGGAGGATATTTCTTCAAAGGATGCTTGAAATTGTTGTACTACTATTTTCATCAAGCATAAATTTCTTCTAAATTCACCATTAAAAATATCTAGGCTTGCCACACTATAGTAGTTATATGCCTCTATTATTTGGGCCTAAGTGTTCGCTTATATATCTTAGATATCATGACTTTATTCACATCCTCATTTTCTTTATCCAATCATCAATTTTATCTAACTCTTCTCCAATGTACACACAATGCAACATCCTATACTTTTGTCCCTTACCCTTTTGTAAGGCAAATAAATCATCAAACCATGAGGATACTTCATCTACCAATAAAAATTCTTGGTTGATTATTGTTGCCAGCTTCCTCAAATTACTCTAATATATATAATGCAATAAATGCATTGTTTTCTAAATAATTTCTACTCCATATTCTTCAAAACTATGATGTCACCTTTTTTAAGTGTCCAAAAATGAGTCACTCAATGGAGGGGCCAAAGGTTGTTCTTAATAGTGGCCTTCAATGTAATCTTGGGGTAATCATGTTACAAATACTAGAGTTTTCATTGCACCAAAATATCGACCAATCAATGTCTGATACAATCAATAATCTTATAGAACCACATGAGGTGGTTAAGCCCTTGTCACAAATCTCAAGGGGAGTGTTGAAAAAATTTCTAACAATCTCCCCTCGGTATTACTTGAGGGTCTAAGGATTCAAACTAGTGACCAAGCTCTAATACCAATTGTTTGAAAGGTTAGAGTTGTTGTTGCACCAAAAGATCAACCTATCAATGCCTGATACAACCAATAGTCTTATAGAACCACAGGAAGTGGTTAAGCCCTTTTCATGAATCCAGAGGAGGGAGATAAACAAATTTCTATTAGATTAGGGTTAATAGGTCCCAACACCTTTCTTATAAACTCCTATATGATTTTTTTTTTCTTTCTCAAAACTTGGATCTCTTCCTCTCCTTGATCCAACTAATAAAAGACTTGACACAAAATCATCATTGTCAAAACATTGGTCATATCCTTTGTGGGCTTCCTTGGAAAAATCTCTTTCATTTGATATTCTTGAGGTATTATAATATGAGGATTAGTACGAGGGGGGGAATGGCTACATGTGACACCAAGTTATCATACCAATTCATCATTATAAATTCTATTTGTTGGGAGTTTTCTAATTTCTACATTGTTGGAAACACTACATCTATTAGTATTACCAATCCCTCTGCTATATTCATGACATAAGTTCTCTTTTAGGTCTTTATTTCTCAGGTTATCCATTTTGGAGTGGTGTTCAATGGAAACATAAACTAACTAGGTGACAGATTCATCACTGATGCAAGTCCTTTTCCTTTATCTATTCTTCTTCCAAGAGTCTTATCCCTCAGAGCCGCATGTCCCTCTGTGGGAGATTCTTCAACTGCTAGAGCGTTCTCCACTTGATTTGTATTTACATGTCCTTCTTTTATATTGTTACATACATTCATATGAGATAGGAGTAGGTTCTAGCATTGTCTCTAGGTCTAGTAGAGTTGGAGGAAGTGTTTTTTGGTCTCCCTAGAGGTGGAGGAGGCAATTTTTTTTAGCCTTGTGAGAGTGAAGGAAACATGCTCAAATCACACTCATGGAGATCTTTATAGGGTAATGGTGTAGGAGCACCTAGGATCTAGGTTAAGGTTCTAGTAAATTTTTTCTTTTACATGGTTCTAGCTAACCATCATTTAATAAAGGCTAAATATAAATCCCCTACGGTGTGATTAGGGGTAGGTAGATATGGTGATAAATAAGGAGTCTTAGGGTTGGTAATATTGCTTATAGTGGATTGCATAGGTCAAGGGTTGACAATAAACTCTAATTTTGAGAAATGATGTTAGAAATGAGTTTTTAACCACATAAGACACATATGTAAGGTTTTTGGATCCATACAAGGTAAGAGGGAAAACTTTCAAATGTAGGTCAAGCAATTTTGCAATTTTGCAAAACTTGCATTTTGACAAGTTCTTTGACAACTTTTGCCCAAACTAAATGAACTTGCAAATTTTAGCTATTGGGTTTGTACAAGAGGTTTAGATATGTACACTAATAGTATATAACACCATTAAACATCCAGGAGAAGGGTTGGTGTTCAGATTGTACAAATTGACATGGAAGCAATAATACAATTTTGAATCATTTCTAGTTATAGTTGATTTGCATACCCTAACATCCAAAGTTAATGGCTTGATTGTAATTTATTTTTTTCATGGATATATAGAGGTTTGAATGTAGGTATTTTTGTATCATTTTGGTATCTTTAAGTTTTGATTAAATACATGTTTCAAATTCATTTTGTCATTGTATAGTTCACTAACCTATTTTGAGTTGTTGTAAGAAAAATGGCTATTTCTAGAGTTCTAATGGTCAAATCACCATGGCCCTCTGGAATCAATAAGATCACTTTGTAAATAATTTTTATATCCATTTTGAGGTCTTAAGGAGTTTCTTTTGTATGGTTTCAAGCATGCCCTAGGTGACACTAGTGTACCTGACTAGGAGTTACATGTTATTGCAGAGTTAGCAAGTGGGTGATTGGGATTGGTTTGTGCCGAACCAAGAACTGGAGGTGGAGAAAAAAGTGTAAAGATACCTTGTACCAATTTTGGTGACCAGAAAGACCATTTGATAAGGTCTTGAAGTCAGCATTGGTTGTGTTGTACTGAAACCCCCCCTAAAACCCTTTAAAATAGGGTATTGTGCTAAGGACATGTAAAAACGTGATGGAAGGCTAAAACCCACATAATATTGAAGCTATTTGAAAAGGATATCTAGAAAAATTATTAGTTTGGAGGGTTATTCCAAATTTAAATTAAGATTTATGTCTTGTAAACATTGATAGGACGCCTAATTGGGGGCTCTTAGGGCTACTAGGCCTAGTAAGAGGTATTTGGAGTTTGGTGAAGTGGGTTTGTGTGTCAAGACCCAAAATTTATAGGGGAGCTTATGTAAAGCTTTATAAGGAAATTTTCATGGCTTTTTAAAACTACATTAGGATTGGTGTCTTACCTTGCAATACAACAAGAAATGTCTTTTTAGGAGCCTAGGTGTGTTAAGGGAGAAAGGAAGTGGAATATAAATTGGTGTAATAGATCTTGTAGAAGGGGACATGTGTGAGAGATCCCCATAGGAATAGTATATGGTAGTAACTCATTTTTAGGAATAAAGTAATTTGGGGAGATTATTTTTAGAAGCTAATTTTTTGAATAGGGGGTACTTGCACATGTGTTTCACCAAATGTTTCTATATATTATAGCACTTTTTTGGAATATTTGTTAGGTCATTTTGTTACAATAATTCAATTAGAACATTTTTTCAAACCTATTTCAAGTGTAACCCAAATTGTATTGTCAAAACTCAAACCTATCTTGCTAATTGTGTGTGTCTTATTTTATCTATCTCACCTCTTAGTTCTGAGATCATTATGAAGATAATATGACTTTTGATTCTGAACCGAATCAATCTCTTTTGTTACATAAATGTACCTTATTTCAAACCTATCAATATTTTGTATAGACACACTTATACAAACTCAAAATCTAACATAACATTGCTACACTATAACTTTACATTACAAAGATATATTATCTTCTAACTATGATACAAACCTTCCTATGGATTAGAGATTTCCTTACTACATCATCATTTAACTTATGTTCCTTAGTTGTTAAAATTCAACTATTTCTTTCACTTTTTTGGATCTACATCAATGCCCTTTGTTGAGATAATGAATCCTAATAGTTTACCCAATGATACGTTGAATGTGCATTTCTTTGGATTTAGTCTTAGGTGAAGTTGTTCCAATTTATCAAAAATATTTTGCATATATTCTGTGAGAGTATTTCTTAATATAGATTAGGTAAGTGTGTCATCCATAGTATCCCATATTATTGTGCATAATATTAAGGAAGATTGTAGTCATTTCTCTTTGGTATGTTTCTTCTGCATTCTTTTGTTGGAAATATTATGATAGGCTAAGTTACTAAGAGGGGAGGGGTGAATCAGTAACCAATAAAATGTAATCCTAAATTAGCAGTTAATCCTTCATCTGTATTATGATCTAGTTGCATGCATGCAAAACTAGAAATATTTAAAGCATACATAACACTTTTAACACACAATTTTGGTGACCCATAAACCTTTGAAATAGAAAGTAAAATTGGGGTTGGGATGATACCCACAAGCTTTAGTACTATAGTATAAAGTTGGCTTGTTTAGGCTTACAATGATCACTTCTAATGATCTACCCTATTAGGAGCAATAAGGACTTCTAGGTCCACCTTGTAAAAGGATTTACAAACATACAATGAAGTATGCACTTAGTAAAGAGATTTACACAAGGCTGTTAGGTCTACCTTGTGAAAGGATTTGACTAATCTACCTTTTAGGATGAAGCAATAGTTGATCTCTGATCTACAACTTGGTTTGCTGAATGAGATCCCTTTGAGTGCAATAATCACCTTGCTGTAATAGATAAAAATTTGCTGCTCCTTATACTGTTGTAGGCTTTTTAATTAACTCTTCTTCTCTTATTTTCCAATTACATCACTTCCATTCCATTGCTTTGGATGTGATACATTACATTATATTTATACCAATTCAATTACAAATTACAAAGTCAACCACAATAAAAGTTTACACAAATTACACAAAGTTGGCCCAACTGTAGATACTAAACTTTTGAAGATTGGCTCAATGAGGTTTTGATACTCGACATCTAATGTTAATGCTCGACATTGTCATGCACTCCATAGATGTAGAAGCTCAGTCCATACTGATCACTTCCAAGTAGTCTTGAACTCGGCCTACACTTGTGACTCGACGAATACTGGGAGTACAAAGCTATGTCACCTTTCACCTTTTAGGCTGACTTATCAGAATGGCTAAACTTGAGTATTTCTTTCTAAAAATCTATTTTTTTTAAACTTGTGATCTAGATAAACTCATTCTAGCTAAGTTATATATGGTCTCATACTTTTCCAATTGAAAATGTCTATTAAATGGATGTTTTATACTAGTTTGTATCCAATTACTAAAGATATAAAATTATTTTAGAAAAGTGGCATTTCAATAAATCTTACTATTTTTTATGATATTTTTTTAATAATATGTAAACACCACTTTATAGAGATAAGAGTCAAGGATATTCTCATATAAATTTTATAGTGTTTTAATTAGATATATTATATTCTAATTAAAAAATTATACAACCCCGTATTTTAACACTCAAAAAGATGTTAGTTTTGAGAAAGAAAAAAATATTAAATCATATCAAAAAAATCTAAAAATTATATTACATTCTAGAGGAGAGAGTCCTCTTCTAGAATATATAATTTGTCTCCTGGTTATAATAGATTTGTTTTGAAAATTGTGGTAGGAGATGAAAACTATCGATTTTAGGTCAGTTGAGATTTCAATCCTTATAAAAGAGAAAATATAGGTCTTAAGCCAAATTTTATTTTTGATTATTCTACATATATATGTTATCTATAACTATTGGAGTTAATGAAATTAAACTCTGAAGACACCCAAGATCACCTGCATGCAAATAACATGTCAAAGGGAAGCCAAGGAGAGAAGAGTGTGGAGCAAGGGAAAACCCTAAATAGACATCAGAGACAACAAGATATGCAAACACAAGAAAATATGTATTTATAATAGAATGTGTTGTGAAATACAATGAGGGAGAGATCACTTATAAAGGCCTCAAGGAATCTCCTATAACAAGCTAGAAGACACTAGGAGATAAGTGTGACAACTAAACATACATCCACATGAGGTAGAAAGTCCTCAAACAATGTGAGAGGATAAGTATGACTTAGGAGAGAACAAACTCCTGTATTGTCAACAACTTATAACAAACTCCTAGACTACAACTAATAAATAAAATGCATTTACCTAAGTAAGCTTAAGTAAATAGAATAAATAATAAATAATTAATTATTTACATTAACACCCCCCCTTAAGTGCAACTTAGGGAAATGCCTTAAGATCACAAAACTAAGATGAAATGTAGAATGGGTCTCAGCAATGAGGCCATGTTAGGTACCCATGTACAATGCAAAGAGATGCAACCTCTGTAAATGGAGAAAGAGAGAAAACCATGTGGGAAAAACCCTCCCCCAAAAAGAGGTAAGAACCTAGTGAAGAATTGAAGAAGCCTCCAACTAGGGAATGTACCCTAAAAGAGGAACAAGGAGTGATAATGAAGAGCATCACTAGAGCATGAAGAAGCTACAAATGTGCCACTAAAAAGAAAATTGGTGATCTATAGAACCTCCATGGAAGAAGAAGGCACAAACCCAGCATGTCTATATGGTAGATGATCCATCTCACCGAAATGCATAGGTAGCTAGCCACTACAATCTCCTTGTATATAGGATCAACCACTAAATACATAGTTCCCACTATCAAACTATTGAACCAAGGATGCATTAGAACAATAGCATAACCCCCCTCTTAATAAAGACGGGGTGAGATGATAGGAAATTGAGAAGGTGGGCCAAAAATCTACTGTAGACAAACCAAGAACAACGAGAGAGGAAGAGGTAAAAACACCTATAAAGACAGAGTCAAACTGACTCTACATGGGGCTAATGTCATGAAGGGGACACTCACTTGACAAAGGAAGAAGGCCTAAAATAGCAAACACCTATCCCCCTCATGGTGGTTTATAAAAATAGTGCATGTACAACTGACTCAAAAACAACGTTCATGAATTTGAAATGAAAAAGTGACACTTTATCTCAGTGCATATAAAAAATTTCTTTAAAATGATGTCTACAATGATCAGAACAAAGAAATAGTTGATATAAAAGAAATTGTAACCTAAAACAAAAGAAACCATGCCAGGAAAATGATCCTCAAAGCTAAAACACACAAGATATCCACCATAGAGCAAAAATGCCAAAAATATGATAGAAAGAGCACGGGCTAGAATCTAAGGAAAATTACTAAATTTTTTAAAAGGTGACAAAACTAGCTCTCCAAAAATATAACATTTTCAAAAAATTGACATGGGATGCAAAAGATATGCATGCTGAAGTCTAAAAGAAGGGAAATGAAAATGCATTAAAACCTAAAAATACCTACACCAATGCCTCTATCTCAGAACCAACTTTTCGGTGCTTCTTTCAGATTGGAAAAATACCTCTGTATGCTCAAGTTATGGCAAAAAAATACAAGGTCCAAAATGACCTTAGAGATGTGCAGGCAAGGTCTAATGATGCAGTGCTGACATCATGCTAACATCAACAATTCACTGGATTAAATTTGACAACAGAAAAGCCATCTCAACAAAAAAGAAGGGCCACGTGGCATGCTACATGGAAAAATTGATGTGGCAAGGGTGATGTGGAGGGTACACATTGCAAGGTGCCATGTGGTACCTAGTCCATGTGTCACCCCTATAGGTTGCCAACTATGTTGCAAATGATGATGCAGGCTAGTGACACACCATCCACATGGTAGAAAGCCATTCACTAGGGCCACGTGGCATGCCACATGGAAAAATTGATGTGGCAAGGGTGACGTGGAGGGTACACATTGCAAGGTTCCATGTGGTACCTAGTCCATGTGTCACCCCTATAGGTTTCCAACTATGTTGTAAATGATGATGCAGGCTAGTGACACACCATCCACATGGTAGAAAGCCATTCACTAACTATGCTATGTTGTCGGGCACTAATTGGATGTAGAGATTCCATGCAGGCATTAAGAAGTATGATGGAAAAAAACTTGGCAGAGTGGAGAACGAAGGTGTCGCAGCCAGTGGCTGGGGAGGCACGGCCAAAGGAGAAGTCACTCAGGTGGAGCTCGAGCTAAGGCCGGGCCACGATGGTGGAAAGGTTGAGCTACCGGAGGGAGACGGATGGGTGGTGCATAGGTGACCCCGAGCTGGTCATTGAAAAGTGCCATGGTGGTGTGCTTCACAATGCCTTTTTTTTTAAAAAATTATTTTTTTTGCAAAAATCCATCTGTACAGTCCGTACGGAGCCTTGCACCTAAAATTTTTTTGCCTCCTGGAGCCCTGTCTCCAAAATTGATAAATTTTGTATGGATCCTAGCTGAAAAATACCTTCTAAATCCAATGGAAACATCCGTTTAGGTCCAATGTGCTCCAAAAATTTAATGTTCCCCTGATTCAAAGAAAAATGAGCAAAACAAACTAGGGTTTATGACTTCAAATCATGGCTTCAAAAATCTTTCAATGAAGCAATAGCAGGGAGGCTCTCATACCATGTTGGATTTGATGAAATCCAACTCTTAAGATGCCCAAGATCACCTGCATGCAAATAACTGATAAAAGGAAAGCCAAGGAGAGAAGAGCTTGGAGCAAGGGAAAACCCTAAATGGACATGAGAGACAACAAGATATGCAAAAACAAGAAAATATGTATTTACAATAGAATGTGTTGTGAAATACAATGAGGGAGAGACCACTTATAAAGGCCTCAAAGAATATCCTAGAACAAGCTAGAAGATGCTAGGAGATAAGTGTTACAACTAAGCATACATCCACATGAGGTAGAAAGTCATCGAACAATGTGAGAGGACAAGTATGACTTAAGGGAGAAAAAACTCCCATATTGTCAACAACTTATAACAAACTCCTAGACTAAAACTAATAAATAAAATGCATTTACCTAAGTAAGCTCAAGTAAATAGAATAAATAATTAATAATTAATTATTTACTCTAACAATAACATAGTTTGAGATCAAAGGGAAATATATTTATTTCCATATATTTTTATCGTGGGAACTAGACCCCTAATTTTTAGCATTTTTCAACACCTAAAAAATTTTCTATAAAAATTAGAAAAATATATCAATTTTTATTCTAAATAATTATTAAAAATTATATTCCTAAAACTCATCCATTACTACACATTTCATTAGTTTACTTCATTTCCAAATTCAAAGTAATAATACCAATTTTATGTCATTGAAGGTGAAAAATTATACTTTTGTTAGCCTTTTCCTTTACAATAGGGTGACATAGGTTTGTGCTTTTACCCTACTGTGAAACTCCACATATAAACTAAATCACTAGATTCACACTACATTGCTCAGTCAATGCTATAACTACAAGCTCAGTATAAATTGAGTTACTTGGTTAACACTGAGTATCTCAGTTGACACTAGACTCACATCATAGTAACTAAAAATTTAGTAAGCATTTCATAGCTCATTTTGCACTAATAAACTTGGCATAAACTGAGATGCTCAATTTATACTATTGATCAACAACTTTGTAGTAACTTTTTGATGCAAACTGAATATTGTCCCTTGGACTTGGTAGCAACTATAGAACTCAGTAGATAATGAAATGCTTTGTTAACACTGTTAACTATACAATATGCTTGGTAGATACTTATAGTCTAAATAAGTGTATGTCACTAATAAAAAACATGACTATAATGTAAACAATCTCCCCCTTTGGCATTAGTGAAAAAAACACTTATCAATCAAAACTAAATTAAGAATGTTTAATAACTCTTTTATTCATCACCTTATGTCTGCAACTCGGTAGAGTATACTATTTTTGCTATTTTTAAAAATTGGTTTGTACCTCTGAGTATCTATACATGAATACTATTATAATGCTTAGTACACTTTACATCTTTTCACATTTGATATATACATTTTCTCTTACATTCTGTATACTTCACATTATATTATATCTTCTCTCCTTTATGAAATATACAACATCTTCTCTACAATCTACATCTTCTCCCCCTTTTGACATTAATGCAAAAGATGTATGCTATATATACATTATATAGTAATGCCAAAATGTGACAAGAAATCTGAATGTACTTTTAAAATTAGCACCATTGTCTTGTCCCAATTCTCTTGCAACCCCTTACATGTCTATAATGCAATTTGCACTTCGACTAATAGTTCTATCATATGGTTTGCAATGGAGAATTTGTTGTCATGGATGAGCATTTTTGCATGTACAATGTGTTTCTGCAATGCATCCATGTTTGGGAGAATCATGCCTTGTATATTTATCAATGTTGATCTTGTTATGGCTTCTTCTCTAAGAAATTCTGCCTACATATTAGTTAGGAATCTGATCTTGTTGTAGTGGGCAGAGCTGTAGCTCAGGTCAAGTTGCAATTGTTGTGCACTTGCCTTCAGATCCTCATCCATCTTTGACAATTTATCTTTTATTTCCTTGGTGAAAATAGAAATATCACAAAGTTTACTAAATAGTGAAGATACATAGCTACAAGAGGTCTCCAGTAAGCCTAGAATAGTAGATAATTCTACTTGGTGTATAGCAATTTTCTGAGGAATAAGTTCCAAACTTTATTCTCAAATTTCTTCCCAGCTTTCTACAACAATTTCATCTATCTATTCAAATCATCATTGAATTTATGGACTAGCTCTACTAATTGAATCAAAATTGGTTGAGAAGTATCAACCTCTATGTTTAATGCCTCTACAAGGATATTCTTTGCACCTTCTATTATTTGAAATTTCTTGTTCCTTTCTTCTCTAAGACTCTATTGCTTAGCTTTCTTCTAATGAATTTCTTCAAAAACATGCATCTGATCAAAATTGAGAGTTGAGTTGTCCCAATTAGGAATAGCAATCTCCTCATCAAGATCTATGTCTTCTTCCTTCACTTTTCCTTTATCCAAAAATCTTGTGCTTGGTTGAGGCTTGGTCGCAACTATCTTTGCACTTATTAATTGCATGCCAAGAATGGAAACAATGGTAGAAAAAGTAGGACTCACTGAAAAAGTAGATACTACAATCATTGCTGAAATACCAGTAGTATAAATACTTGGTGCTACCAAAATTGATGTAGAGGGAAGTTTTGGCTACTCGTTAGATGAAGTGCTTGTCACTTTAGTCAATGTGGTGTTGAGCTAGATAGGTGTAGAAATTGATTGAGTGCTTGTGCTAACTATGTTTGTCACAATCAATCCTATTGAATCTTTCTCTAGGCTTGATGTTTTGAATGCTTTACTCAGAGAATGAGGAAGTGAGGCTATGACCGTTGCATCAATTTTCTTTGGGTCAATCTCCTCAATATCTTCCACATCTCTTAAATCTTCCTTGATAGCTTCCTACCCCTATTCCACTTCCTCATCATCTACATTATCAAAATGAGTTACCTCTTCATCATCAATTTCCTTATCTTTCTCATGTTCATCATCATCTTCATCTTTGTCACTAACATTAACCACAAAATCACTCATCTTGTGAAGATGATAAATGTACTTCCATGTATTTGTAACATTTTTCACCACATGTTTAATATCTTTCAAGAGTACAAGACAAGTGTTGAATCTCAAGGTAAGTTTTTCTTCATTTTTCTTTAGAGATTCTTTTACCTCCTTGTCATTCAAATGTGGCATGAGTTGCTTCAGGGTCTTCTCATATATGTATTTTTTAGTTTTCATTTCATTCTCTCATCTTGGCTTGATCTTATCCATTAGAACATTTGGAATCTACTGAGAAAGCTACTCTAGAGAATAATTCCATTTACCCATTTTTGATATTATCAAGTCCTCTATTTGCTTCCACTCCTGTGTAGTCCTTGTCTCATACTTCAGTGCCTTGAAGTTTTTTATGCCAGATCTTGATTCTAATTATTTCATCCTTTCCTCAAAAGTAGGTGGAGGCCTTTTGAAGATTACATCTCCTCCTTCTTTATCAAGTTTCTTCCTAGATGATCTCGTTGTAAACACAATAGTAGATGGTTTGGAAGGCTTTGTAATAATTACCTTACCTTTCTTCTTCAATGGCTCTTATCCTCTAATTTTATTTCATCTTTTTCTCCTTCATCCTCAATATCATCTCCTTTTCCTTTAGTCAACAAAAGAGTGGAACTAGTTTTTAGTTTGGCAATTCTCTTCTTTCCTTTGTTGACTACCTAAGGGATTTTGATTTCAAGTTCAATTCTAACTGTTGCCTCATCATAAGAGCCAAAGTATGCACATTTAGGGTCAATAGGCTCTTTAATAAATCCCTCAACTATGTCCTTGGTTTCATCTATGTTTACCTCATAACCAAGAGGTTTTACCCATACAGTTCTTGGTCTAACTACCTGAATGTATACCTTTTCACTATCAACCATGAAACAAACATCATCTTTGTAATCATCAACTAGTTTCTTGCAAACCCTAAATCTATTATTCATCTTCTCTTTCAATGCATCAAAGTATTTCTCCATAATACTTACATAGTTCTCTCCCATTTCAGCTATATACTCATTAATCTGATAAAGAATAGGTACATTCTTCCTCCATACTACTGTACCTTTAGATGGGAAAAACTTTTGTATATAGAAAAATAGACAAGTAAAAAGTGAACCTAACTTACAAGGATTGTTCTTGGAAGTCCTAATACTCTCCATATTCTTGTTGAACTAGTTTAGCACCAACTCGACAAGGTGAACTGTTAGATTATTCTTGACCACCTTGTATGCCAAAACCACTGCTTCACATGACACACTATTCAATATACTTGAAATGTATATCTTGTGAGTGATGACATGTATTCTAAACTTGAGTTCCATTTTAGTAACATAGCTGATCTTCATTCCCCTTCCATTCGACTTGGCAAGGTTTTTCTTCTCCAGTTGGACCTGACTTAGGGTTTTGGTCATTTTTACTTTTGTCAACATAGGAAGACCAGTGATCTTATGGATCATCTTCTTGGTTATCAAGATTGGTTTTTCCAACCAAAGCTGACCATTGTGCACATGACTAAGAATATATCTTATCCATTTTATTTAGAAGTCCCGTGGCATATATGGAATGTGAGTTAAACCTTTTGTTTCAAGATGTTGATGTTTTAGTTTCAACACACCATTAACACATAAGCCTTTTAATGATTCATCCATTTCCAATGTCCCAATGTCCTAAATAGAACACTTAAAATGTGAACAAATATCATTTATCAATAGTACCTTTGATGGAATTTGTGACTGAGCTCCACTCGGATCTAGGGTTTTTGCAATGGTGGGACACAGCTATACATCTCAAACTAACATATCTGAACCTTTCGTAGATTTTTTTCTAGTGGATGCCATCTTTGCTCGATAAGGTTTTGGGAGAATAAAAAGTCTTTAGTAATAATTCACCCAAATCACTTGAATGCTATGAAGATCATCTTGCATAGATAGCTCTCAAAATTTTGTAGTGACAAATGACTTTGATTTCACCCTTTTTCATTAAAATTCATCATAAATGAATAGTACAATTGTTCTCTCAAATGAAAGACTATCATCAACTTCACTTGCATTGAATACTCAGAAGAGTCCTTCATGTTTCGGTAACCACACAAAACTTAGTTACTCCTAACCTTGCTTGGCAAGGTCTTACAACCTGACCTTGCTTGGTAAAGACACTAACCTGACCACATTCAACAATGACTAGCATATTTTACTCAATGATCCCTTTGCATCTTGAATTCTGATTTAGATATTTTCATTCAACTAAATGGAAGTGATGTGAGATGTCTTCTTCAAAATCCTAGTTCTAGTACTTCTTTGAGAGATCAAGTGGAAATAATGGAGTCACCAAATTCTTGAGTGACATGATCATCATTGCTTCGACTTGCATTCTTAGAAGATTTTGGAACCCATAGCTATCTCATCTGATTTCTAATGTTATCCGCTTTTTCCTTCTTTTCATCTTCTATTCTTCCAGTATTCATACAGTTCTTAGCAAGATGACCAAGTTTTGTACAAATGAAACATCTTTTGGTAGTGTCTCTTTTCGTCATGTGATGCTTTACACAATTCATTCCAATGTGTCCAAATTCTCCACATCAATGACATATGCACCAAGTGTTATAGGCCCAACCAAATATAGCTTTCACAATCTATTCTGTTGGGTTCAATATCTTAGTTTTCTATTCTGAGGATTTGTGCCCATGCTTGTTACATTTGTGAAATTTTCCTTAAAATTTTGGTTTCTCTTTGCATTCATTTGCTTTATGTCCATGCTAATTGCAATTGTAGCATTTTCCATTGAATTTAGTTTTCCCATTGCTCCAACATTTGTTTGATGTATGACCTATCTTACCACACTGACTACAAGTAGGTCTTTGATTCTTTTGAGCTCCTTTCTTGGATGATTCACCTTCTTTTGTATATCCAATTCTTGCTTTTCCTTTTTTTCTATAATGGCTTTGCTCATTCAACTGATTCATGTCTTCTTGAGATTTCATCATCCTCTCATTGGTTTGCCTTTAAGTGTTTAGATCATTTTTTATCCTTTCATTCTTTGATCTTAGATTCATGATTTCTTCATTTGCATTGGTGAGCTGATCAATGAAGTCTACCTGCTAAAGAGATAGGTTCTGAATTTCATTATTCTTTCCTTCTATCTCTTCTTTTATCTTATTTTTCTCTTCCACAAATTCACACAATCTTACTAACTAAATTTCTTGCTCTCTTCTCAGTTTTCTTACTTCTTCTTCAAGATTACTATTCTTTTCAAATAGTTCTTTGATTCCTTCATCAGCTTCATCAAAATTTCTTGAGTGAATATCTTCAATTCTTTCATCAATGTAGACTTGATCATTCATCTGGATTACAAGACCTTTTCTTGTTTTCAAGGATTGAGAATTTTTCTCTTTTGCTTTCTTGAGTTGGCCAATAGGAAATTCCAAATCTAGTTTCTCATTATCAATAGCCTTCTCAAGTCTGAATACCTCCATAGCCTTTGATCTTTGCTCAAGCAATTAAACTTCTTTCTTGAGAACCACAATTCTCTGATACCAATTGTTGGAAATATTATGATAGGCTAAGTTACTAAGAGGGGAGGGGTGAATCAATAACCAATAAAAATTAATCCTTAATTATAAATTAATCCTTCATGTGTATTTTGATATAATTGCATCCATGAGAAATTGAAAAAATTTAAAACATACATAACACTTTTGATACACAATTTTGGTGACCTAGAAACCTTTCAAATAGAAAGTAAAACTGGGGTAGGGATGATACCCACAAGCTTTAGTAATATAGTATATGGTTGGCCTATTAAGGATTACAATGATCACTTCTGATGATCTACCCTGTTAGGAGCAATAAAGACTGCTAGTTCCACCTTGAAAATTGATTTACAAACATATAATGAAGTATGCACTCAGTAAAGAGATTTACACAAGACTGTTAGGTCTACCTTGTGAAAGGATTTGACTAACCCACCTATTAGGATGAAGTAGTAGTTGATCTCTAATCTACAACTTGGTTTGCTAATTAAGATTCCTTTGAGTGTAATAATCACCTTGATGTGATAGATAAATCTTTGTTGCTCCTTATTCTATTGTAGCCTCTGTAATTTTCTCTTCTACTCTTCTCTTCTTATTAAATTAATTCCATTTCATTTCTTTGGATGTGATACAATATATTACATATATACCAATTCAATTATAAATTACAAAGTCAGCCACAATACAAGTTTACACAAATTACACAAAATTGGCCCAACTATAGAAACTCGGGTTCTAAAGACTAGCTTGGTGAGGTTCTGATAGTTGACATCCACTATCAATGCTCGGAATCATCATGCACTTGATAGAGGTAGAAGCTCAGTCCATACTAATCACTTCTAAGTAGTCTTGAACTCAGTCTACACTCTTGACTTGACAAATATTGTGAAACTCGACAAATAAACTAAATCACTAGATTCACACTACATAGCTCGATTAATGCTATCACCAAGACCTTGGTATAAATTGAGTTACTTGGTTAAGACTAAGTAGCTTTTTTAACACTAGACTCAAATCATAGTAACTACAAACTCAGTAAGCATTACATAACTCAATTTGCACTAATAAACTCAGCATACACTGAGATGCTCAGTTTACTCTACTAACCAACAACTTTGTAGTAACTACTTGGCACAAACTAAATACTATCCCTTGGACTTGGTAGCAACTGTAGAACTCGATAGATACTAAAATTATTGGTTAACACTGTTAACTATACAATATGCTCGGTAGATACTTATAGTATGAATAAGTGTATGTCACTTATAACAAACATGACTGTAATGTCAACATCTTTATCCCAAATAGCATCACATTCTAGTAGAATATGCCTCATGCACATGTGAATATAGTATTTTCTTGATCTTTAATAAAAAAATTAGTTTGGTTATAGCCTAAAAACCCATCCATTAGTGAGTACATTTAATAACCCATTGTGAGGTTGACAATCATGTTAATTTTGGGTAGGAGGAAATGATCTTTTGGACAAGATTTATCTAGAACTCTAAAATATTTATACACTCTTATGGACCTTTTTTCCTTAGAAAGTAAAATGGTTTTTGATATACATGTGGCATAATCCATTACTCTAATAAATCTTGCATTGAGTATATTTTATAGCTCAACCTTTACTAGTAATGCAACATGAGGATGCATTTTTCATAGTTTTTTGTTTTTTCAGCTTCACTCTTGGAGAAATAGATAACTAGTGCATTATTAAATTTGTATTCAATCCTAGCATGTTAGATTAGGACCACACAAATTTTATCTTTTTCTCTTTGAAAAATAAGGTAAATTGTTATTTTTATTCATCATAATATGATTAAGCAATGTATATCATTTGTGAATTTATTCATGTACTCAAGTTGATTGGTTATGTAGGTTCTATCAACACTAAAGATCTTTTATAGAAATGATTGAGGATGACATCAATAATCTCATCCTTTAGCACCTTAGGGAGGTTTTCACCATTGGATACATCTTTTATTTTTAGTATTTTATATTCTAACACCGCCACTATGTATTTTTCATCATTATGATGTGGTCACTATGTAGTTTCCCTATAGCTATTCCATATATATTTCTTCATCCAAATCACCATGAAGAATTTTTTTTTTAACATCAAACTTCTCCAAATGCAAATCTCTAGTAGCCATAATACTTAAAATAGCATGAATAGAAGTCATTTAATAACTACAAAAATATCTCATCAAAATTAATGCCCTTCCTTTGGGAAAATCCTTTTACAACTAACCTGGCTTTCAATATTTTCTTACCTCCATCCTCTTCTTTTAGACTGTAAACTCATTTCTTAGGTAAAACCCTTTTTCCTATGAGTAACTTGCATAAAATATACCAAGTCTTATTTTCCATAAAGGAGTTAATTTCATATGTTTTTGCACAATCACACTGAAGCTTTCTATCAACCTACATAGCTTCATCATAACATTTAGATTCACCAACATACATTAATAAAATAGACTACAAAGAGTGAGAAAATCTTTTTGGAGGTCTACTTAGTGATGTTGTTGATCATTTAACTTTCACTAGTGATTGTGGTATTTGTTTTTTTGTTGATTCGGGGCATAACAGATCACTGGAACATCAAGCTTTTGAGTATCATCGAATACAACATAATCATTTTCTCTTCTCATGTCAATGCAATAGATCTTTGTACAACACATTCTCATTATAAATGACATCCCTTCTTATAATATTATGATTCTCAAAATCCCAAAGTCTATAGTCAAATTCATCAAAGTTGTATCCAAAAATAATACATTTCTTATATTTCTCTTCTAGCTTGGTCCTATTTTCAGAGCCTATATGTGCAAATACTTCACAACTAAAGGTTTTAAGAAAAGAATCTCTTAGCTTCTTACCAGTATATGCTTCTTCTAGAATACCACAAACCAAAGGAGTAGGTGGACCTCTATTAATCAAGTTAATAATAGTATTGAAATCATCTTCCCACATGTGTAAGGGAAGCATAGTATGCAACCTCATACTCTTTGTACCCTCTATTATTGTCCTATTCATGTTTTCAATAACTTTGGTGGAGTCCTTGGAACCATTTTCTACTTATGAATACCATTAATGGAACAATAATCTTCAAATTATTAGCTGTAATTCTGACCACCATTATGAGATCTAAGAGATTTTAATCTTTTACCAGCCTCATTCTAAACCAAACAATTAAATTTTTGTGTAAGGAAATAAAATCAAACTCTCCTAGCTGTATCATTAATTAATGTAACATAATAATGAGTCTCCAAAGGAAGATATCTAAGCTGGTCCCCATACATCTATATGTACAAGATCTAATTTTTTAGTTTTGTTTTCCTTCCCACTCTTCACAAAAAAAACTCTCTTTTTCTTTCCATAAACACAACTTTCACAAAAATTCATATTGACACAATTTTTAGGCTGCATAAAAATTTCTTTGAATGAATTAAATTCATACATTTTTTACTCATGTGCCCAAGTTTGTTGTGGAATAGTGTTGTTTTAGAGTCTACAACAATTGTTTGTTCTTCCTTCTCAACTACATCAACTATTCTTGAATGTTCATTTTTCTCTAAAACAACTAAAGTAGAAGAACCAATATGACTTATACAAAGATATAAGGTTTCTATTTTCACATATTTTTCTATTATTAAGGAACCTTTTGGAACATTTCAATTTTTATCATTAAATGTAATTGTGTAACCCTCATCATGTAGTTTTCCTGTTGAAATTAATGGCCTAATCAACCTTGGAAGATTGAAATTAATTTTCCATTTTCCAACAATCTGATAGGGTTCATTATCTTCCAAATAAACTGGCCCAAAATTCCCTTGGATGTAATCAAGAAATAAAATCTATGGGGAGTAGCACGAGATGAAGCCACTAAATCTTAAAGCCATGAATCATCAACATTTTCTAATGAAAGATGAAAAGTATCTTCTTTGTATTTATTATTTATGGCATTTACCTCCTTGTTCCCTTCTTTTTTCTCACCTTCATTTTTCTTACAAGTCCAACAATATATCAGCTTATGACTTATTTTCCCATAGCACCAACAATATGTTGGTCCTTTGGATTGAGACATCTTTCCCTTTGATCTTCCTCTCGATTTCCCATGATTTCCATAATTATTTCCTATCATCCATTTTGCCTCTTCTTTGTATGTTCAAGACACTTTTTGATATAGCTAGACCTAAGAGTTTCCTACTAATTTCCTCACACTAAATGACACAAAACACACCATCAAATTCTAGGGTATTAGAACAAGAAATATAATTAGTCACAACCACTACCAAGCCATTCTATCTTTTAGGAAAAGAATGTAGAATCAAGATATGCCCAAATTCTTTATCAAAATTAATATTTATAGAAGATATTTGAATGGTAACTATATTAGACTCATTTAAATGATCAACACCAAATCCACCTTGTCTGAATTGGAAGGATTTTTCTACAACTTTTCTTGGGTTTGCATCAACTCTTAAGTTGCCTTCACTTTCATAATATTAAAGGCCACCAATTGTGCTAGGCATAAACAAGTACTTCCAATAGCCTTTTTGTCCAAAATATCTTAGTCACCATCTGTCATAGTTTCCTCTTTCTTAGATTTTCCTTTCAATGGCTTCCATGAATCCTTTTGAGAACGATAGTCCTCTATTTGCATTTTTCATAGAAATTATTCACATTAAATGTCTCAACCTTCAACTTACCCTCATCTAAAATTTCTTCCACTCAATCATGAAACCTTCCTATAAAGGATAACTAAAATGACCTTGCTTTGATACCACTTGTTAAGATTTCAAGAGTCAAAAATAATAATTAAATAAAAATATATCCAATATCATAAAATAATAAAGTACGTAGAAGAGAAAACAAGACACAAAGATTTAACATGACTCACCCAATCCCTGGGCTATGTCCACCAAATAGGGAGTCCAATATTCTTATCATCTAGTGATTACAACAGGATTATAATCTTTAATCACTTATAGCTTAGTACTACTAGAACAAACTACTACCTCATCATCATAGACAAAAAATTCTTACCTCTAAACCATTTTATACAAGCTTGTTACCACTTACAAAATTAGGGCTAGAATAATTACAACATGTTGGCTCCCTAAAAATAACCAAAAATAAATTTTCTCAAACCACGGCAAGGATTGATAGTGAGTGTACATTAATTTCATGATTAGTCATAACAAGCTTACATTTAGGACATTGTTTGTTATGAGGAATCATGCTATCATCATGTTTTAGACTACTATAAGAGTAATTTGAGTTTGTTGGTATAGTAACCTCAACACCATTATTTGGGAATTATATGCATTGGTTATATATTAATGAAACCTCATGTATGACATGGATCAATGGCCTTCTAATAAGTATGTTGTATGCAAGAGGGTAGATCAAGCACTTGGCATATGAAATCTTTATCTATGGATCTCACTATGATGGGTAAGGCCACAAGTCCTTTGGAGGATCTTTCTTCTTCATCATAAACTTTTATTGTTCTCTTCTTTCTTAGATCTATAACATATTCTAAGAAACCCATCTTTTTTACAACGTTAAAAGTGAAAATATTAAGACCAACACCTCAATCTATAAAGATATATTTAACATGTTTTTTATTAATAAGAATTTAAATTTGTAACGGCTAGTTATTTTGTTACTTTAAATATTTGTCATCCTCTTTTAAAAAAGAGAGCTGGTGTGGTGAAGTGAAATAACCTATAATAGTTTGGAATTAATCCACAACTAATTCTTTTGGAACATTACTTGATAATATAGCTTCAACTAGAACCTCTCTATGATTAGGAGAGATCTTAAGAAAATCCAAAATTAATATTTTAGTATGTTTTCATTGTAATTGAACCACCAAACTATAACTATAACTATTTAGGACTGTTCATTGTCTTTCTATTAGTGTTGTTGATACTTTCTTAGATGTGGAAACTTCTTTGAAACTTATTTTTATTTTACTTTGAGTTACCACATTAGAGGTATAAATTTCTAACTTCTTTTTAACTCCTTTGAGATTAAGCATGTTAACAATTTGATCACCTAGGTCTAACATTTGAATGACATTTTCATCATTATCTAAGTAAGTGTTGTTTATCTTATTTCCTTTGATCTTTGAGGACTCTCCTTGTTCATAATTAAGAAATGGTTTTTGGAATACTTTATGATCATTGTTTTTTTTGTATCAATCAAATTTTACTTTTCCATTATCTATCAAGTCTTGGATGGTATGTTTAAGTTTCATAAAATTGTTCATCTTGTGGCCTTTTTTCTGATGGAAGTCACAATACTCATTATCATTCCACCATTTTAGTTTAGGAATTATGAGGATTTTATTGTCTAGAAGTGATTTTCAAAACCACTTCTAATGTGTATCCTAATGGAGTGAATGTTTTTTTAGACATTTGGAACCAATGATTACTCTAAGGTTTGTTTTTGTTATTGATAATAAATGGTTTGGATACTATTTTTTGTGGCACTATTTTTTATTATTGAAACTCTTGTTTTCTTGAAAGATTGAAGAAAAGTTGAACACTTCTCGTTTATGTTTTGAGTTATGCCCATCCAAAACCCCTTCATTAATTTTGATTTTGTTGTTCCAATATTTCCACTTTTATGTCCCATAGTTATTGTTGTATTTGTCTTTCCTTTCTTTGTATATGGTAATTTCTCCCTTTTCCTATTGTGAAATTCTTGATTTTGACTTGGCTTTCAACCATTAAAGTACCTTGAAGTTGTATCTTATTGTTCAATTTGGAAATTAGATTGTTAAAATATAAGTCCATTTTCTCACTTTCAGGTAGGTCACTTGGATATCTAGAAAATATTCTTCTCTATTTTTGTAGGGATGTAAGAAATGGTTCTTCTCTTCTTCTTCTTTTTTGTGTTATATGTTATATATGAGTATTTTTTGGTAAAAAATTTAACCAAGCCTTCAATTTTTTTTTGGGTGGGTAAATTTGAGAACCACACCATAGTTTTACTAGAAAAGCTTCTAAGAAATAGTCTCCTTAGATATGTTCGTCCATGAATAAATTCCACGCTTAAGGTGCAAAACTCTCTTCCATGATTTTATGGATCTTTGTTTCCATGTTTCTTGTCATATTTAGGTATCTAAACATCTGGAGGAAATGGAACCATATGTAAGTCAATTTGTCAAATGGGAACGGACATGTATTCCAAACTATTTTTTATTTGATTTTTTCTTCTTTTCTTTCAAGTCTTTCAGTTCATGTATTTTACTGTGAATAATTTTCTTCTTAGAATTGAACATCTTTTTTTTGGTTTTTTCACAAAAAAATATTTAGGCCATTTGACTCCCATAGAAGCTACATTAAGGAAGTACTTCTATGTATTTTCATCTAATGTTAATTCAAGGTGTTTTTGAAAACATTTATTTATTCAACAATTTTTATAATCCTCTTTGATTGAATCTTGATCATTACTATCCCTTCTATTTCTATTATTATCTTATTAATATTTTTCAAATTTTTTTTGTTGAGATAGGCGTCATTGATTATGTACTTTGGGTTGTACTTTGTGTTATAGGGATGTTTTAGTATCTCTTTTAGGTTTCACTTTGTTCAAAGGATATAGGTCTTGGTGTTTATTCTTCTTTTATACATGGATTTTTTTTTGGTTATGAATCTCTCCTCTTGTAAGTACCACAAAAGCTTTATGATGTTGAGTTATAGTGTGGCAATGTTAATTTAGGTTTTGAGTTTCTACAACTATGTCTATACAAAAGATTGATAGGTTTCGCATAAGGTACATTTATGTTGCAAAAGATATTGATTAACTTTAGAATAAAAAGGCTTATTACCTTCATAATGATCTGATAACTAAGAGGTTTGATCAATAAAACAAGAAACACACAACTAGCAAGATAGGTTTGAGTTTTGACAATGCAATTTGGGGTATACTTCAAATAGGTTTAAAAAAAACTCTCTAATTTAATTATTATATAAACATGTCCTAAAAAATATTCCAAAAGGGTACTATAATATGTTAAAAAAAAATTTGGTGAAACACATGTGAAAGAACCCCTTGTTCCAAAAATGATCTTCCAATAATCATCTCCCCATAAAGTACTTTATTTCTTGACACTACTAAATTTTATGTTAGAAAGAAAGAAATTTACTCCAAAAAGAATCTTCTCTATTGGGAGACCCCAAAAATACCTAATTTCATTGTAAATCAGTCTAATCTTCTAGGAATTTCAACCTTTTGATTTCTGGTGTCCCAAAAATGACTCTCAATGCAATTTTAGACAAGTATTCCACTTTGAAAATATGTAAGGTCAATTTTGAAAGGTCCATATGGTTTGATTATTTGAGATAAGTTTCTTAATAGGTCCGCTATAATTTGGAATAGTCAAAGTTAGTACAACCAAGGACAAAACAAATTGGAAGGATGATCATGTCAATGGTAGGGTCAAAATGTAAAAGAACAAGAAAAAAATAATCTTAGTTTGGTATGGTAATCAAAATCCTTGCTAACACTAAGTATCTCAAAGAATTGGCATGTTGACAGTTTTAAAATGGAACTATGCTCAAACTTGCATAAGTTCCACTAATGCCCCATTCATTCTTGCATTATGTGGAGTACAAATGGTGAGCAGAATTTCTCTTCATGGAATTTGGGAAACCTCTTAGATCAGTCCCTTAAAAATGATTATGAAACCTTCGGATGTGAATCAATTATTATGATATTTATGAAATTTTTTAGTTAAGGTTCACATTCTATATTAAACTGCATTAGGTCTCATAAATAAGATTAAGATCTTTCACCTGCAGTTCTAAAGGTGTGTATTCTTGTAAGAAATAGTTAGAGAACCTTCAGTATACACAAAAATTAATGCATCCACAAAATGAATCAAGTTGTAGACAACAAGTACGTAGTTCATGTCACTTTAAGATCCCCTAGGTTCAAATAATAATATTGATTATAGTGAGGCGTAAATATTGGGGTCAACAATTTCTCACTTGGGTCATTCCTAGAAGATTTTTACCTCAACTGACAAGTCCTCTAAAGGTTAAATTATAAAATAAATTAAATCTATGGGTCTAAGTTTTTATTACCTCAAAGGGAAAAGAGCATACTCCTCTACCTCTTCATGTTTCCATGAAATTCCAAGAAAATTTCATTACCCAGACTTTTGTGATCATGAAAATATCAAAATCTTCTAGGTTTCTAATTCTCTCAAAGAAAGAAAAGCATAATTTCTAAACATCTAACAATACGTTTCAAAGTCCTCATGTCCCCTAAGAAAATCTCATTAATAACTTGGTATATATATTTTTTTGGCTCCATGATGGTGTTCCAAACTTTAAAATTTCCACTATCACCTCGAATAGGACCCTAAGACTTGGTAAGATAATATAGATCCATGAACCTTCAAATCTTTTAAGGTTTTGGTAATGTCACAAGTTGACTTTATTGTCTATATTTTATGTGTAACATAACAATGAAATTTTCCTTTTTAGCTTAAATATATACTAAATATCTAACATGAAAGTTTTACTCAATGGTATAATTAATTTAATTGGCGATAAGACTAGCAATCAAACCTTAGGGTGCAAAAGGTACACCAACTAGATATTGAATGTCAATTAGATAAATACATTGTTGTATTCTTTTCCATATAGCTATACAACCAATAGATTAAAAAAAATCTCTACAATTAGGAAGATCTAATCATACTCTATTACCATAAACCTTAACCTTATCTTATCCTAAGCCTAACCCTATTAAAAATCATAAATTCAACCTTAAAACTAACTATATTCCTAAGTATAACCTTAACCTAACCATAACTATACAATAAAAATCTAAACCTGAAACATAAAACTAAGTATAATGTGCTCGCTTACCTTAAAACCAAAATTTTAACTCTTAATCCTAGATTCATGTAACTCTAATCCTAAGCCCAACTCTAATCCTAACATTAATTAAAACCCTAGTCCTAAACACTCATAACTAAATCCTTATTGCAACCTTAGCCCTAATTATGACATAAACCTAGACTCTCTTAAATTCTATTTGTGATTTTCAATAAGTCATGTTTCCCTTCCAAATCAAATGTATTACAATCCAAAAATATAATTAAACAAAAAATATACTTTTAGAAATATATTATTACTACATAGAATTAAATATAAATTTGATATTTATATTGTAAAAAAATGATATTGCAATACATATAATTTTAAATTTAATTAATTTAAATTTAATTTTAAATCTAATTTTTATTTAAATATCTACTAAATAAAAATAAAAATTTAAAAAACTTTACCATAATTTATACCAATTAATTAAAATTCAAAATTCAATATATTTGATATAAATATTAATTAATAAAAAATAAATTCAATACAATTGAAATTGTAAAATATTGGTTGGAGTTATAAATATGTTGAACTCAAAAAATATCTAGTTATTCATTTCAAATAATAAAATGCCTTCAACATAAACATTATCCACACATAATTATAATTATATAAAAAAAAATTACTATAAATATTTCTCTATTCAAAATGTCGACCCTTTTCCATAATTCTAAAAGTGGAAATATTTCCACTCTTCCTTGGAATAAATATTTAGAAATTTATAGTTCTCATATATTTTGAATAAAAATTTATACAAATTTTATATAACTATTGTAACTATTATTAAAAGTTTATTGATTGAATCAAATCTCATAATGAAAAGCTACATGCATTATTCCTAATTCAAAAAGACTTGTCAGCTTGCAATTGAGTCCATCAAGCTATACCCTATTTACCTCATGTTACATGTCCTTGGACCAATAAATGATAAATCACAAAATTTTAATGCACTAAATTGTAACCTTAATTCTAAATGGAAAAATTTTAATCAAAAATGTTAAATCCTAAATCTTAACCAACATATAATAATGCCCAATCTAGTAAAACCTGATTTTGTAAATGTTAACACTTTAGAAAACTTTTGTAAAGTCTACACGCAATCCTAACAATAACCTTGTTTTTAAAACACTTCTAATCCTTAGCCTAATTTTGATGATAATCTAAATATAATTTGAATCTTAATCCATACCCTAACCCTAACCTATACTTTAGAGTTATGTATGTTTATGATGTCCACAATGTTTCTTTAATCCAAATATATTCTCTCCTCTTTTTTTATATTCAAGTAGTTAAAGATGTATTAGATGTAAATTTATATTATTTTAGAAATGTATTTATATTGATATTTTAGATTTATTTTATTAAATACTAATTTTGTGAATTTTTATTTTGTTTTCATATATGGAGATTATATTTGACAGACCCACTATCAACTCTCTCACCTCCCCCACCCTAGCCCTTGCCCCGGCCCCCTCCATCTCCACCTCTACCTCCACACCCACATCCACAACCACCTAGTTCTCCTCCGCCACCTACTCCTGAGGATATGCATGAGAGAATGAGGTGCAACCTTCATGACCTCATGCAAGATATTTAGACTATTACGCATGAGGCCCATCCCCCCCTCACCTACTTCAACTTGAAAATACAATTAAAGACATTTTATAGTCTATTGAGAGTTTAGATAGTGATATAGATAGCTATAGACTATGGAGGCAAGACATGTGTGCCTTCTATTCTAACAACCTATCTTATAGAAAGCTCCATTAGTTTAAAATAAAAATAAAAATATCATTTTAAAAGATATTCTGTAAACCCTAAGATAGGTCTTGAGTTAAGTGAGAAGAAGCTTTGCATATCTATTAGATGGTCCATGCATCCTTGTATATCAAAGAACTTTTGGGAGTGGTAGTGGATGGTATTTGACCATCCACCACACAAAAATTATGAGGTGCCCATGTACTTTGTTAGGAAACTATGGAACCTCTTGTTCCTCAACCTCTTGTTCCTCTTCCTATGCCAGTTGTCCTAGTGCCTCTCCATTATTGAGCAGTGTCATCTGCACTTACTTCATTGAGTTCCCTTTTGAGAAATTCAGCAAACCAGTGGATGCAAGAGATAGATATTGGTCCACTTGGACACATTTGTACCAATTGTGGAGGTATATGTAGAGGCCCCCAAGTTGAAGTCGATGTAGCATAGGATGGCCATGATGCTAAGGGCACTAATTTTGATGATGAAGCGTACACTGCTCATGGTGGTGGTAGTGATGAGATTGATGTTGAGTCATTTGTTGATCTTCTTTGTGGAGAGGGAGAGAGTCAAGAGCAGCAGGTAAAAACTTAATTAAAATTTATAAAGTACATTATTATTTACTTTCTACATAGATGCATAATTGTACTAACCATAAGGTGGGATTGCTAGTGGATCAGAGATGGCGAGCGAATGGCTAACTGTAGAGGCTAGGGCTTGCCTGCCCTAGGCCTAGTGTTGGGCATCCTATGGGGAGGATATCATGTTGCATCTGGTTTTTAGGGGGTAGGTTTTGCATGCGACAATGTGACTAGGTGGAGGGGTGGGTTTTTGAGTGCATGGGTAGAGTTGAGGCCGATTGGGGTAGGTCTGAGTCTGTTGTATCATCAATTTGGGGTAGCGAGTGTGGAGCCAATAGTAGGGTGTGGATTTGATGTTCTCTCAATTGATTGGTGATTGGTTATTGGCCTCTGCTCATGGGGCAACTGAGGGTCCCATCTCAGATATTATCTGAGGATTTGGTGATGGCTAAGACCTCTCTTTTGTTGTGGGGAGGGGCTGAAGGAAAGGCTATCAATATTCTTTCTAGGATGCATGCATCATCATCAAAGGATTTTGTCCACATCAAGAAGAAGAATGAATGTTTAGAATGATCAGATGATTGACTAGTGTTAATTATTCAACCAGAACAGATTTCAGAGGATGTGGAGCATTGGGGCAAGCACACGATCATATGTAAGTTTTTGGGTCTCTGGCTTTCTATTCCTATATTTGAATCATGGGAGCATCGGATATGGAACCCGAAAGGGGATATGGAAATTCTTCTGGCGGCCAACAACTATTTTTTGGTTATTTTCTCAAGTATGTCAAACAGGAACAAGGTCTTTGAGGGAGGCCCATATTTCTTTAACCAAGTTGGGCTTTTCATCAAACCCTGGCACATTGGATTCAACTCCGCATAGGAGATCCCATCTCCAGTCCCTGTGTAGGTTCAACTTCCTTGGTTGCCTCTGGAATTTTGGAGAGAGGACATCCTTCATTCAATATCGCTTCTTCTGGGGAAATCGGTTGGGATGGCCACACTTCCCAAGACCGAAAGGTAATCTCATATACTTGAATTTGTGTGGAAGTTGATCTGAATAATCCATTGCCTGATTCTATAGAAATTTCTATGGGTACTTCTTCATGGGTTCAACAGTTGGACTATGAGACTTTACCCTTTAGATGCAAGATTTTTCATGAGTATGGGCACCTATAGCGTAAATGCCCTCAAAATAAAATTTCTCAATCATCTATGGCCATTGTGCCGACTCCTAAGGAAGACAAGGGCAACGCCCAGATGCCAAATGGTCCCTCTGCAGATAATGAGGGTTTTATCACAGTAAAGCCACATTATAAAGGTAAGGGGTAGAAGAGAACTTGGACGGATAGATAAAATGATGGTACTTTTAATAGGTTTAATGTTCTAGAGAATTTGGTTCAAGAGGATGGAATCCCTATTGAGATTCCCCTAGGTGATGGTTCCTTTTTTGAACCCTAGCTCCAACAGGATGGGATTCTTGTCCAAGTTTTTGAGAAAGAACAAGGCCATCCAGTTGGATTATATGGAGTGGTTCAAGAGATTAGTTGTGATATTCCTAGTGGGTCGAATCTCTATGACACTCCATGTACCACAGCTACAAATATTCCTAGCAAGAAAGGGGTGCATGACAATACATCAAAAGGCTCTAAAGCTACGTCCACTTTAGGTTTACATCAGAAGCCTTTTAAGAAGGGGACCTTAGAGAAGTCCGCTAAGAGTGGAAGGAAGATGCATCAAGAGAATGTTAAGATGATGGGCAAGACTTTGGTTGAGGTAGGGTTAGTGATGCCCATTGACTCCCACTTCTCACAGTCTTCTAAATGATTATTCTATCTTTGAATGTGAGGGGGTTGAGCAGCATCCCTAGACAAAAGGTTGTTCGTAGATTGATAGAGTCTCACTCACCAAATGTTATTTTCATTTAGGAAACTAAGCTTTTAGTTAATGAATTGGATAATTGTGGACCAATGATTTGGCCCCATGGTTGCTGGTAGAGATTAAGTGCTCAAGGGAGCTCGGGGGGTCTCACTTGCCTCTAGAACCCTAAGAAGGTGACTCCTTTATGGTGGATTGCAAGTAGGTCTTCCAGCTCTTTTTTGGCTTCTCATTTTGAGATAGGTGAAAGGTGCTTATTCTCTAATATTTATGCTCCTAGTGATTTGGTAAGTAAATCTCATATGTGGTCCCATATTATGTTTGTCCATTCTCTGGATCCCTCTCTTCCCTAGATTGTGGTTGGAGATTTTAATACTATTACTAGTCTAGAGGAAAAGCGGGGCGAGATTTCTTGTTAGGGTCCTTCTTCTAGTATGCTTAGAGATAATATTGGTTCTTTGAATCTTATTGATGTTAAACCCAACTCTGGTATATTCACTTGGAATAACAGAAGGAGTGGGATGGAGGCTATTTCAAAAAGGCTTGATAGGTTCTTTATATCCTGCTATTGGATTCATAGTAGATGGTCTACTAGTTTAAAAATTCTTGATTGGAGAGTCTCTGATCACTAGCCTATTAGGCTCTCTATCACCCCTTTTAAGACTTCTAAGAATCCCTCTTTCAAGTTTCAGCTGATGTGGTTGAGGGATCCCTCCCTGCAAGATCTTATGATAGCTTGGTGGTATGAGGGTAGGCCTCCTCATTGAACTTCCATGTACACCTTCAAGAAGAAACTTTAGCATGTAAAGTTTAGGCTGAAGTAGTGGAATAAACAGTGCTTTGGAAACCTGCAAGAGCATTTGAGAGATGCTCAAGCTAGGTTGGATATTATCACTCACCAGATTAGGGACCTTGGCATGACCCCAGATTTGATGTCTAAAGAATCCTTAGCTCTGAAGGAAGCTAAAGAATGGGATCTTTGCGAGGAAATATTTTGGAAGGAAAAGTCTCGGGTGGACTGGTTATAGGAGGGAGATAGAAACACTACTTTCTTCCACAACACTGTTAAAGCCTGTAGGTTTGGGAATTCTATCACTTCTCTTGTTTCTACTTCTAGAGATCAGCTATGTTCCAAGGAGGCAATTGCTTTAGAAGCCATCAGATACTTCTCTCATCTCTTCTCTAAGGAGGATCCTATTTCTTTGGAGGAGACAAGGACTATATTAGACTGTATTCCTCATCTTGTTTCTAGCAGTATGAACAAAGATCTATTAAAACCTATTATGGTTGAGGAACTAGAGAAATTGGTTTTTGGTATGCCAAAAGGTAAAGCCCCAGGCCCAAACAGGTTTCCCATTGAATTTTTCCAAGAGTTTTGAAAGATTATTAAATTTGATCTTCTAGATGTTGTCCAGGAATCATATCAAAACAAACAAATGCTCAATTCTATGAATGCTACCTTTCTGGCTCTCATTCCTAAGATTGATGGAGCTAACAGGTTGGATCAGTTTAGACCCATTGCTCTATGTAATGTCATGTACAAAATCATCACAAAATTAATCGCAGAAAGGCTTAAGCCTTTTCTTGCCACTCTAATTTCTAAAGAATAGGGAGGTTTTGTCAGTGGGAGACAGATTCTTGATGGGGTGGTTATTGCTTCAGAAGCTATTCACTCTATGGCCATGTCCAAGGAAAAGGCTATCTTTATTAAGATAGAATTAGCTAGAGCATATGACCGAGTTATTTGGGACTTTTTGGGTCATGTGCTTCTAGCTTTTTGATTTACTATGGAATGGGTGGATTGGGTTCTCAGCTGTGTGTCTTCTCCATCCTTTTTGGTTCTTATTAATGGAGAACCTACTAAACTATTCTCTGCTTCTCAAGGACTCTGTTAGGGGGATCCTATCTCTGCATATCTATTTATCATTATGGAAGAGGGTTTGGGCAAATTTATTAAATCTCAAGCAGATCTGGGACTTATTTAAGGGTGGAAGTGGTGGAATGATAGTCCAATTTATACGAACCTTCAATTTGTGGATGATACTGGACTGATGGGCTTGGCTACTACTAATGAGGCAAGAAACTTTAGAAAGATTTTGGACACTTATTTAAAACCTTCAGGATAGAAAATTAATGAAAGTAAATCTTCTATTTAATTCTTTAATACTCCTTAGTCGATCTAGCTTAGGATTGCTAAAATTCTCAGGTTTTAAGTTGGATCCCTCCCTTTGATCTATCACGGAGTTCCTTTAGCTTTGGGGACTCAACAGAAAGAATATTGGCAAGGTCTTGTTCACAAATTTCATAGTAGAGTGAGTCGCTAGACTCATAGGTGGCTCTCATTATCTAGGAGGGTTACCCTGCACAAGACTATGATTTAGGCTCTTCCTATTTACAGGCATTTAGTGCAAACTCCTCCCATGGGAGTCATGAAATATTTTGATTCTTTGTCACAACAATTCCTTTGGTCAGACAATCTCCAATCCTCTAAATGGAGCTTAGTCAACTAGGACACTATTTGCTTGCCTAAGTTTTTCGGGGGTCTTAGCCTTAATTGTATGGCTCTCGGTTTCAAAGCTCTTGCTGCAAAATTATACTAGAGATGGTACAAGAATCAAGATCGAGATTGGGCCAAGATTTTGACCCATAAGTATTTCCCAGGAGTGGAGGTCTAGGATATTCCTAGACTTGAGCTTGATGGTAAGGGTTCCTTTATTTGGGACACCCTTAAAAGGGGTGCTCCTCTTATCAAGGATGGCCTTTTCTAGATTTATAATGAGGGGTCAAGTGTGTTATTCTGGTAGGACTCTTGGGATGGCCACACTCCTATTCTCTCTAGTTTTCCCCACCTTCTACCTCTATATTAGGTTTTTCTTCTATAGGTTGGACCATGATAGCTCACTTCAATACTGTTAGGAGGTTTGGATTGATGGAGGTGGCTAGTTGGAAGGATCCATGGGTTTTGCCCACGGGGGGCTCCTCGGAGCTTTGGGTTGAACTAGTGCATCTTCTCTTTACTAGGCTTTGCAGCTCTTCTAAAGATAAAGACATCCTAGCTTGGGGTCCTTGCCTAAAAGGTAAGTTTAGTGTGGCTCAGGGATATGCTCGGCTGGATAGCCAATGTAATGTAGTTCAGGAGGTTCCTTGGTGGAGGAAGGTCTGCAATAAATCTTCTTGGCCGAAATGTAATTTTTTTCTATGGTTGGTTGCGCAAAATAAGTGTCTTACTTGGGATAATCTCCAGCAAAGAGGGTTTCAGGGACCCTCTTTCTATCCCCTATGTATGTTGGATGGGGAAGATGTCTCTCATGTTTTCTTCTTATCTCCTCTTTCTAAAGAGATTTGGCATAAGTGGTGGGAGGCGTGGTGCTATAGATGTATTCATGCCGAATCTCTTATTGAATTTTGGGATAGCCTTGGAAGACCCCCTACAAAAACTTCATTCCTTTAGGTGGCCTAGGCTGTTGGACCTTCTTTCATTCTATGGAATCTTTGGCTAGAGCGTAACTATCAAATTTTCTATAATTCTATCTTGGGAGTCACTAAAATATGGCAGTTGATCCTAACCAGGCTTCAAGAGACTATCTTTGCTAAATGTGATATGTCAGAGCTAGTGGATCTTGGGGATTCTAGTATTATCAGGAATTTAGGATTAGTGGATAAAGGATTTGGAACTATTAGCAGTAAGCAATCTTAGCTAGGAAAGAGGAAGGTTTTTAGAGTGGGGAGATGAAACCCTCCACCTGATGTAGTCCTAAAGATTAACAAAGACGGCTCCTCCCATGGGAATCTGGGATAGGCTGGAGTGGGGGGAATTGGGAGAGATGCAGATGGTAATGTTACTTTCATATTTTCTATTCACAAGGGATTTCAATCCAATAACGTGATGGAGGCTTTGGCCATTAAGGTGGCTATGGAGCGGGCTTGTTCTCTTGGATGGAGGAGAATGGTGTGTGAGTCTAACTCTCAAATAGTTGTGGATATGATAAATAACCAAAAAGTGGATGAATCTAGCTAGAAAATTGCCTCTATTGTTAGAGAGATTCTTCACTTGAGTAGCTTTGTGGATGAGATCTCCTTCTATCATATTCCTAGGGAATGGAATGGAGTGGCTGATGTCTTGGCCAAATGGGCATCAAACAGGGGTGTTGGTTGGGATATTTCTGATAGGGATGATCTTCCTGCTGATCCTTGTGGGACCTTCGAGCAATTAGTGGAAAAGGATAGAACTTAATCGGTGTTGGGTTGGTGTTTTGGTTGTTTGGGCCTAAGGCCTTCTGTAATCTGTCTTTAATTGAATAAATTTTTACCCCTTTTTCCAAAAAATTGTATTAAACATATTAATGTATGTTGATTTTGAATTAATAGAGGATTGATGATACTATTCCTCCTAGGAGAGAATATAGTATATTTTCAAGAACTTCAAACACTGGCATCCCTCATACAGTATGCACTTTGAATTACATTGGAACTTGAGTTTAATAACATATGCTCATATATTCTTTTTATCTCCTTTTTAGTGATTGTCATCTATTACACAATTTGATGCTTTACAAGTCTTGATCCATCAACCCCTGAGGCATAGCCTCAAATACCTATGGTATGAACTTTTGAAGACAAATACTGTGTACTATGTTTATGTACACATTGTTATTAACTTATCTTCAACTTTGGTCCATGTATAATAATGTATTTTGGTTCTATGACTAGGAGATGGATCAAACTTTTCCATATAGGCTTTAGTATAGTATATTTTTGACTGATTCATCTTTTGACCATTTCAGACATGTCGATGGTCATCATGGTAGGATATCTCTAGACACATATGTGAAACTAGCTACTACTTAGGTATCATATATATGTTTTTATTTCAAAAAAGTGTAGTGTAAATTATGTACTTTTCAAATCACGTACTTTGTAATTCATGTATATATAATTTTGACTCAAGGTTTATGTATCCATGATTTTAGGATTATGTTTTCATGAGTGTTGTTTGGACTATAGGACTAGGCTAGATGGACGTACCTAATCATCCTTTTAGGTTGGTATTGTGATTTATACATACTTCATTATGATCTTTATCAAAATTTTAAAATTTATGTATTCTATTATAGGACCTCACCATTGCCACATTTGGTAGCTCTGACAGTGCACCTCCTCCTTTTATAGAGGGACTCCTATCTCATGTGGTATTATTTTAAATAAGTACTTAGTATTTTAATTTATTTGTAGGCTATAAGTTTTAACTCATTTAAATTAAGCTTGTAGATATTATCTTGTTAGGATGTGACACATGATGCCCCACAAGATGTCCCACATGATGGGACACATCATGTTACACAAGATGATCCATTTGAGTCCTCTTTGCTTGGAGTAACCAGGACTGCACATCAAATAGATTAGGTCTTTTGGCACCTTTAGACTGTGTATTTATGACACATATTATTTATTCTGATACACTTTGTGTTAGAATAGTTAACTGTATTATACATACATACATACATATATATATATATACATATATATATATATATATTGACTTCATAGATCATGTTATATATTTTTATGGTTTAGATTATCATGCTAGCATATCTAGTATAGATTATTATGTTATCATGTTGTAAGTATGAACCATTTTCTTTATTGTGACATATTTTATTCATGTTATAACACATTTTGTTAGTATATGGTACATGCACAATAATTTTAAGAATTTTAATTAAATATAAGAACATTAATTTAAACATGCTTGAATGTAAAAGAAATGGAAAAATATAAGAGGTCACTACTTCAATTGACAAAGAAATTAATATCAAGTGCACACCTTTAACTTCAAAATAGAAGTGAACTCCTATATTTTAAACAATTGAACTCATATATTATTAAAATAGTGAAGTAATATAAATTTAAAATAAGTGAAGTCATATATATGTAACACAATGTGAAGGACATAAATAGAAGTGAACTCCTATTTTTAAATGTTTACAACATGTTTTGATTTCAAAATAAATAAAAAATTGGTTTAACACATTTCTTCAAATGAGGTCCTACAAAATAAAATTTTAAAAGAAAAACACAATTTGAAATGTTAATAAAAGAATAAATTAATAAGAGCTATCTGTATTATGTAAATACGTGTAATGTATGTACTCACTGTGTGTAATTATATAAGATATTGATGTTGGATTAACCTTAAAAATTTAAATTTGCATAAGTTGTACTTGAGACCTGAATAAAAGGTATACATAAGTTATCTAATTCCCTATTGATAGTGCATACATACATTTAAATTATAAGTACATATAGGAAAAGAACAAAATAAACAAAAAACTTACATGTGTGTATTTTGTACTCATCCCACTATACCATCTGCATCCTCTCTCTTTTTCAATGCATCTATGATTGTCTTTTGATCATCCGTTAAAATTTTCCATCATACCTTCTTGGAAAATATCCCTTTGTATCTTTCTAATTTGATACTCATTGTGATAACCAAATGAGAATAGTGTAAAATCGTATTTTTTGATTGGTAGTCTTCAAATGCTAGTAAACCATTTTTTCTTGTTAGGTATATATACAGCTAGGTGTCAGCTACAATGACAAGCCCAATTGGACACTCAAAACCATCATTATGTACTTGATGATATATCTTTTTCTTCTTATGTTTCACACATCTAGCTAGCCAATACATTGTGTGTTCATCATTATCATTAGGTGTAATAACATCGTAAGCATGTCCTACAAGATAATATAAAGTACATGTAAACAATTTAATTACATGTGTAGATAAATAAATAATATATAAATTGTATGTACATAAATAAATAATATAAATTGAAGCATGATCACAAAAAAGTTAACTAAATTGTGCATACCAAGTTGTATGAGGTCTAAAATATGACCATAGTCTTCTGATGCAAATGTAACATTTGGGCCTTCATTTACTATATCATTTTGAAAATGCCTGCTAGTAGGTTCTAATGATCTCTGTTGACAATATTCAACCCATGTTGTATTCTTGCATTCTTCCCACTCACCTACAAGACAAAACTGACAAAAACAAGCAAGCTCCCTAGTCCATATAGTCCAAGTGTTAGAATTCATACTCCTAAATGAATGCCATTTAGTTGAGCTACTAATTGTGTCACATTCATATCTTGAAAGGATATTCTTCTCTTCAACTATGCAGAAGAAACCTCTAATTATAGAGTCCTGACTTGATCCTATGTATAAATATTTGTTACACCATTCCACAATTTCATGTGCATTTTTGAATTTGGATTTTTTCTCAAATTTTTATTTCTCTCTACAAAGCGCTCTCTTCATGCATGCACCAACACCATCATGTTCTCATATACCATGTCTAGCCTCAAAAAAAATCCATACATGTTGGATATTAGTTTGCCTATCTGTCCTACTCAACTAATAAAACATTCTAGCATTCTTGAATTCTCCTATACAATTATCTGACCATATCTAATGTTGTGTCATTTGAATTTGCGTCTCTTTTAAATTATCATAAAAGACCTTGAAACAATATTGGATAAACTCACATGAATAAAGTTTATTATCACACACACACATACACACACACATATATGGTACTCTCTCAATATTTTTTGACCCTTCTATGTACTATCAGGTGCATGCCTATAAACTATATGAACAAAAATTGCTACTTACCCTAAATTATAATATTGTGCTTGTACCTCATCTTGCAGTGCAAGCGTGTCGTTCTCTACAAAGTCAACAACTAAAAGTATAGTACCAATTGGAAACATATTCTTACATATGTGATGGAGGGTCACTCTGATACCACTAACGAAGGGCCACACCACCCTTACCAACTCACAACCAAGAATGCAATAGTATGGAGATAAAGAGAGAATAAATGCTTCCCAAGAAATTTTATTAAATTTGAAAATCCTTAGCAATTACAATAACATTTCTACAAGATCTCTCAAGATCCAATCCAAACCCAAGCTAGCCCAGATCTACACTCTGGTAGAAACCTTTGAGATCTCAACTTTTTCTCGCAAGCCACCAAGCAACCTCCTTGTTTCTAAACCACAGTCACTAGCTCTTCTCAAACTTATCCAAGATCCAAGTGTAAACTGCCTCACATTCGATGCTCTGTCTACACTCACAAGTCCATCACAATCCTGCTGTAAACTACCTCACATTCTGCACTCTATCCATAGACTTAGGAAAACTCACTCTTCACTTTCTCCTTCTCTTTCACACCTTGAAGCCTTCCAAGCTTTCCAAGCTTCACCTTCTTGAGCTTTTCCTTCTCAAGCTTCCACTTCTCAAGCTTCTCCTTCTCAAACTTCCACTTCTCAAGCTTCTCCTTTTCGAGCTCCTTCTCGAGCTTCTACTTGAGCTTGATTTAGAAATGCTCATATGCCTTGCTTAAATAGGCACTTACTAGCTCATGCATGACTTATCCACAAGCTTCTAGAATTCCTCCACAACCTTCTACAACTTCCACAACTTTCTACAATATTCATAACTTTCTAGAATTCTTCGCACACACCTCGATAAATGGAATGACAACCATTTATTTTTTATTTTTTTCTATTATGCCACCTATGCACCTCAAAAATAAAAATCCTCTTTTTCTTTCTTTTCTCCTTTTTCCCTTTTTTTATTTTTTTATTATTTCTCCTCTAATTTTTGTCACTTTCTCTCTCCACCACAATTTTTTTTTTTTGTTCCAATTTTTTTTTTCAATTTTTTTTTTTCCCATGCAAGACGCTCTTGCATCAGACTCCCCCAGTAGATAGAAAAGTGTGTCCCACACTTTGGCACCAAAAAGAAAGATCTACCACCATCTTCATCTTCACCAAAGGTTTCCAACTCAACAGGGACAATAAAACCATCATGCAAATCTTCCACATCTGCATTACTCTATCAAACACCAAAATCTCAACCATCCAATCAACATGCTCACTCCCAGGAACAAATTGAACATAATGTTTAATCAACAAAACTTCATTCTCATTAGCAACTAGTGAATCCACACCAGCAGCAACGAACTCCATATTAGTAGCCACATGTAGATCTCCATCAACACATGCCAAACTCTCAACACCAGCAGCCTCATTGCTCACAACAAGTCACCACCAACAACTACTAGATCTTCCACAACCCAGTGCTCCATAATCTCCATGTCAGACTCAACCAATTAATCATGAAAACCAACATCTGTACCAACATCAACAACATTAGGAATATCTTCAGCAACAACCTCTAGTTTCTCTGTAGGTTCTACATTAGGCTCCATAAACTAATTAGAAAAACCAACCTCTTCCACCTCAACCTTCTCAGCTTGATCAGCCAATCTAGCATCCAACCAAGCAAACATCTTAGAAAAATTCCTCTCTACTATATCATGGATTTTCGCAATCATCTTAGAGTCCAATCCTCTTGGAGCCATCTCCCAAGATCATGGTAAACCCTCTGCAACAAATCCTTCCCACGCTCCTTATGACAACCAAATTTTTTGCAAGTCAGATCGTAACCTGCCATGTCGTACGAACAATCAAGAACCACATCACAAGTCTAGGAAAATGGATATGCAATCTACAAGCTCTCTACGATCATGCCTCAACTAGATCAAACTTTCATCTTTCCATCCATTGATCAAACTGCATGTCCTCCCAAGGTCCTAGTGCAAACTACCTTAGCTTCGACGATCTATTTACACGCTCAGGAACTCCCACTCTAATAAACTTCACCCAACCACTTGAGGTCTTGGTAAAAATTGCCTCACACTTTGGCAATCTACTTGTACACTCAGGAACTCCTACTCTGATACCACTTAATGGAGGGCCACTCTGATACCACTAACGAAGGGCCACACCACCCTTACCAACTCACAACCAAGAATGCAACAATATGGAGATAAAGAGAGAATAAATGCTTCCCATGAAATTTTATTAAATTTGAAAATCCTTAGCAATTACAATAACATTTCTACAAGATCTCTCAAGATCCAATCCAAACCCAAGCTAGCCTAGATCCACACTCTAGTAGAAACCTCTAAGATCTCAACTTGTGCTCGCAAGCCACCAAGCAACCTCCTTGTTTCTAAACTGTAGTCAATAGCTCTTCTCCAACATATCCAAGATCCAAGCATAAACTGCCTCACATTCGGTGCTCTATCTACACTCACAAGTCCATCACAATCTTGCTGTAAACTGCCTCACATTTGGTGCTTTGTCCATAGACTTAGGAAAACTTACTCTTCACTTTCTCCTTCTCTGTCACACCTTGAAGCCTTTCAAGCTTTCCAAGCTGCACCTTCTTGAGCTTTTCCTTCTCAAGCTTCCACTTCTCAAGCTTCTCCTTCTTGAACTTCCACTTCTCAAGCTTCTCCTTTTCGAGCTCCTTCTTGAGCTTCTACTTGAGATTGATTTAGAAATGCTCATATGCCTTGCTTAAATAGGCACTTACCACCTCATGCATGACTTATCCACAAGCTTCTAGAATTCCTCCACAACCTTCTACAACTTCCACAACTTTCTACAATATTCATAACTTTCTAGAATTCTTCCCACACACCTCAATAAATGGAATGACAACCATTTATTTTTTATTTTTTTCTATTATGCCACCTATGCACTTCGAAAATAGAAATTCTCTTTTTCTTTCTTTTCTCCTTTTTCTCCTTTTTTATTTTTTTATTATTTCTCCTCTAATTTTCATCACTTTCTCTCTCCTCCACAATTTTTTTTTTCCAATTTTTTTTATTAAATTTTTTTTTTCCAATGCAAGATGCTCCTGCATCAATATATAAAATTGTCCATCAAGCCATCTAGCATATTAAGAGTGTTTAACATATTTTGGTATGATCACACTCTTAAACTCATCCATAAATGGATGACAACTAACTTTATCTATAACTAGATCACACATTCTTCCAATCTTCTCATCCTTCAATAAATATTCAATAGTTTTGAATCCTCTTACATCAACTAATTGTTGTACAAAGGCAAGAATTTTCAAGAAAACATTCATCTAACAAATAAAGATTGCCACACATATCACATTTACCAAAAGGACATGGATTGAAAAGAAAATATTGGTCATTAGGTGGCATACAAAATAAACTCGATATGAAGTCATTTATAGTTTGAGATGCTATTTTTATACCACATTCCTACAACATTTCTTTAGTATGCATGGTACCACATATAGATCAAAATACATCATAATGGTAATCAAATTGAACATGAGTTTTACAAAAACGTGTGATTATTTCCTTGTTAATCCTTTCATACCATAGTTTACAATTTTAAAAAGATCTTTGACTAATGGTAATAGTTAACACTTTATCACCTAATTTTTTTTTGAACAATTTTGTTTGAGTCATGTCTAAAAGGTGTTTACAATGTGGATCATTTATTTTTGAGCCAACTCTCAATTTAAGAACATCTCTTAAATTAGGTGATACTTAATATCATGCCAAAAAATTTCAACCAAACATTTTACTTCACTAATAAGTTTCATATCAGATCTCAAGAGTCTACCACTAGAAGTCCACAAACTATTTGTTAGATCACCTTCAAAGTCAACCCTTCTCTTTATAGCTCTTTCTAAAGTCTTATGATTCACATTAAGGTATCCACTTATGTTACTAAGGAATATTTTGTCAGTAGTTGATGTGTTAACTAAAGATATTGTTATTTCTCATGGTGCTGCATTCTTATCTTTAGAGTGACTTCTCTTTCCGATAACATCAAAGGCACTGGCAACAATAGATACAACTTGTTTTAAAGAATCATTTTTATTCTTGGGTTTTGCATACATTCCTAACCCTTTCATTACTTTTTGCATTTCAGACATTTTAATTAGTTGCAGCATCAATTGACATTGAAACCCAAATTTCTTATTATAAAAAAATGTCTATATAATCTATTAGCATGTGTCCCAATTTGTCTCCATGAAATCAATCCAGGAAGATTATCTAGCACATCATTAGAAAAATGAAAATTATGTTGATGTGCTTTAGTGTCATTCAAACATGTTTGCTCAGTACTTGGTGTTTCCATGTCTACATTCACACCATTGTTATTTTCAATTAGCATTTCATTTTCAATGTTATTTGGAATTTGAATCTGATTTTCATTTTTTCTTGGTATTTCTTTCAGGGCTTGCATTTCCATTGGAGTTTTTTGCACATGATCATTTAATAATTTATTCTCATGAAGAAAACATAAATCATTTAAATTATAACCCGCTTCTACAAAATCACCAAAACCATCATGAGAAAAAACTTGAGGGTTTGGAGACACACCTATATTGAATGTTTGATTAGAATGTTCACCTAAATCTCCTTATATTGGGTTCTCTTCTTCAGCCTCTTCATCCATCACAGTATCGTCAATGTCTCTCTCTTTTGAAATATTGCTCAACTCTCTAATTAATTGTATTCTCTCTCATTGACATTGTGCTTCATTCTCTTTGTTTGTTGCAATATCCTCATTTGTCAAAACTTTTATTCTCTTCTTTCTTCGTTGTCTTGATCCCATGCTTGCACTAGGTTTTAATTAAAATCAATAGCTTTCATAGTGTAGAAGATGACAAGAAAATAGAATAATTGTGACAAAAATTTGTTGTTGCAGCTCGAAACTATCAATCAATCATTGCAATGATTGATAAGTGCTTTGTGGGGCATCTTTAGGGCCAAATGGGTACCTAAGAATTGGGTACCCAAATTTTAAACAATCAGCTACCCAATTTTAAATCAGGTACCTAATTTTTTAATAGAAAATTGGGTGCCTTATTCTATTGCCATGGGCGGGAATTTTCCTTTGGCATGGGTTTTGCCTTGGGGGAAGGCATGGTATAGGCTTGGTGGGACCAAGCCTGTGCATTTATGTATCAAATTTTGACTGAGGTAAGTAATCAATTTTTTTTGGGATTGTCATAATTTTTATAGGGTCTTACCTATTGAATTTTCAACAAAACAAAAACCCATTATGGGTCTTACTATTCTGATTCCTTATGAGTTCATTTTCTACTTTTGCATTATTTATTAATCAAAAGTGTCTCTTAAACATAAAATAGTGAGATTCACTAAAAGTTTAATAACTTTTGAAATTTTTCATATTTCTTATATTAATTTACATGTCATCAATAGTCACACAATTCTTTTGAAGTTAAAAAAAAAATCCAAAAAAAGTTAAATTTTGATTAAATTATAGTGTCTATACATAAGAGGTTTTAGAAAATAGCTTAATTGTCAATTAAAAATTAATAATTAAAAAATAGTCTTTAAATAATTAATGAAATTATTCTCATCAATCTTTGGTGTGTCAAGTAACTTTTTTTAAAAGGATTCAGACAAATTTATTTATTTGTGTCAAATTATGGTGTCCGTACACGAGTGTGGTATGGTCCTGAAACAAGCATTTTGAAAAAGTAGTTTTTAAAGATCCATACCAAAATAAATATATTATATGCGTGTACAAATAAATTACATATTCATAAAGGAGATTCCAGGCATTGCAATTTTTATTTTTGAAGTTTTTTTATATTTAATCTCTAAATGCCACAAACTTTTGCATTAATTGACAATATATTTCAAAAACAGGAAAATACTTCCACTTTTTGGCAAAAAGTGAGACCCAATTTCTTGTACTGATCCATGTAATTATTTCTTTAGATCCCTTTAGATCTAGATTCACTTCCTTGCATCTTGCCTTAAATTTCTTAATTTTACCTCTAAGTTTTGTAATATGTTCATTATCATCAATCAAATTTATTCCAAGTTCTCCATTTTTTGATTTGGCACTTTTTATGTCTCTCATTATAGATTTCTTATATTCATATGATAAGTATCCTCCTTTAATTTCTAAAACCTTCCAAGATCTCCCTTAAGCAGTTAAGTTTTGTTACCAATGGACCAAACTCTAAAACTAATTGTTGAACAGGTTGAATAACTAAGGGGGACTGGGGGTGAATCAGTTATTCCCACACACTTATAAAGAGTTTGGATATATCGGTTAATACTTAACAATCAACAACCACCGCTTAAGATATGTAGGTTATATCATTGTAGATCACCAATGTAAACATAATGGTGAAAGTACAAAAACACTAACACAATCAACACCAATATTTACATGGAAAATCTATTATGCAAAAAAAATAGAGAAGATAATTCTCATGAAATGAAAAACATTGATTAAGTTGAGACTAGATAATTTTATTTTGTATAACAATGCTAACTCTCTAAAATGATCACTAGAATATGAAATGGTTTAGTTGGTAGGCTTAACTACCTATATGATCATGCTCCAAAAATACTTGATAAGGCTCAATTTTGATAGAATGAGGCTCACTGCCGATAGGATGATAGTATATTCAACATAGATTATAGTTTTCACTCCTTTATAATTATAATATATTGATGTTTGCACCTCATCAAATCATCTATCTAGGTAATTTCCCACCTGCATCATATACACATGCTTCATAATCAACACATGTTTTCTCACTTGCAAAAATAGCAATTACCTCTAATTACATCGATATATCACTATTTTAATTCTATCCCTAATGCTTTCATGTTTTTCCTTTAGTTCTCATGGAATTTGTTTAACTTCGTTGTTAATAACTTTTAAAAAAATTGGCGTGGACTTTGTTCAACTTTGTTGTTAATATCTTTACTTTTTTTCAGAAAAAAAATATTTTGAGGGGACCCAAAACCCCATACAAGTAAACTTTCCTAGGCATCTAGAACGTCATTAAAATGAAACTTTATCACAACTATTATAGAGAAAAGTCTACTAGCCGAAGATAGACAAATAAACTGCACCCAAAAGAGAGATTGCAAAAATAGGAACTGACTTCCTAGGAAAATGTAGCACATAGGGTTGGCACGACATATAAACTAGCTCTAAAAAATACAAATCAATGGGGTTTTAAGAATCCCCAAAAAATAATAGAGCGAATACATGGCTCCTTGAACCATTAGATCAAACCAATGGAATCCCTTAAAGCATATGTCAAAAGAAGACATGATCTCCATCCAAATGTTGGAATAGTCGAAAACCTTCCAACCATAGTAACCAAAAACATCTATTTTCTAGAAAGAGGCCTTGAACATTAGTAGAATCCTTCTAAATAAAAATATAAATAGATAACTCAAGACCAAATAAAGAAAAACTTCAAATACTTGGGACTGTTAATCACTTTTTTAGTTTGGGATGCACTCTTAAGTTTTTGTTTTAAGTAATTTAAATACTAATATCACTTGTACTATGTTAGACTGACTCAATATTTTTATAAATGGTGTTAGTAATATTTCTACTACTCTAAATAATGAAGGTTTTTTAATTGTTTGCCTTGAAGGTTATTCTTTGGGCCATAATGGTCAGTGTTGTACTAGATCTTTGATTGGCTATAATGGCCTTTCTTTGTGTTGGATGTTGGGTGTTTATTGTCTCTTCTTATGTTCAAGGCCCTGTCCCTTACTTCTTAATCAAAAAGGTTGAAAGAGTAAAGTTTTCTAGAGTATATTGATCTTAAAGTACTACTATTTTTATCCAATGAAATGAATTCTAATATATATATTGCATCCATTGTATTTTGTTTAGTTCAATAAAAGATTATAGAGTTTTTTTTTTGAGTAAAAATACTCTAATTTTGATGAGAAGGAAATAAAAGGCTTAAATCCTTAAAATCCTTAGAATCCTTCTAAATAGTTAGAGAAGAAGAATGAACTCATAAGAGTTGATACCAGTAGAAAAAGAGAACCCTTCTTGAAAGAGACTTTTTTGCAAAAACATCCACTATATGAGGAGGATAAGGGAGTTTAGGAAGGAACTCTAAACCATCATCTTGAAAATCACCTTTGAATAGGAGCCAAAGAAACCAATAGAATATTCAAAAAATAATGTTTTTTCTAAAGGAATTTTGCAACATTATATATTAGGGAATACCTTGAATAAAGGCTCTCCATAAAAAAATAATAAGATATTATATAACTAGAGGCCCCTAGAAACCTTATGATAATAGAGTCACATAGCCATTCCATAATGATATTAAAAAAAATAGCAGATGAGCAATCTCAAAACACCCTAAATGGTTTTGAAACACATTTAGAAATATGGGACAAGTATAAATCCTTAAAATAAAAGTATCATGGACCACCTTAATAGGTTTTTTGTTAGCAATGTCACCAAAAGAGACTATCTATTGGAATGTGTCCTCATAAAGTTTACACATAAATCCACTACAAATAGATATTCTTATTAATAAGGAACAAGGAAAAAACTAGCTAATTCCTTTTCAAGAATAAACCATCACTAAGAAAGAATCTAGGGTCATGAAAAAAAGGAGACATGTGCTCCAACCTCATAATAAAAACCCAATCTTCACTAGCATAGTTGCACTCTACCTAAATAGAAAATAGTACTAACCTTTATAGGAAAGACAATAGAGGGGAATGCCTACAATAAACATAATTTCTCTTCCATACCTATCAATATAACTCCAACTCCATAGGGAAAAATAAACCACAAAAACCATTAAGAGTATTCAAGAAAATAGAAAAAAGGGACAAAATTTGATCAATAGAAATGGAATCCAACAAGAACCTCTCAAATCAAACATAATAAAAAATCTCACTCAAACCAAAAGAACCCCTTGGATAGAAAGATAAAGAGAAATAAATCATAAAAACAAAGGAAGGCACCACAAAATTCTCAAAAAAAATAATTAGAAGCCATTATCACAAACAACTTGTACCCAAAAAACTTGAGAACAACAAAAGCCTCAAAATATATACCCTAACCAAATGAGATCTAGCAATGCGAGCCAAATGAGAACCACCTCAACCATAATGATGCACTACACCAATAGAGAAACAATAAAAAATAGTTGAATGGAATAGGACAAGACTCTATCCACTCAAAAAAGATTTGTATAAAGGACCATATCAAACTAGTGATCATGTGAAAAATAAAAAAGATACCAACATAGAGAAGACCCACAACCAATATATGGAAGCCACACATAATGGGAGAGAAAAGGTCATTGCAACCACCAATGATACCACTACATCAACCTCAACATCATCTAGATATTGTTCATCTTCAAAAGGCTCTACTTCAACACCCTTATCATCCAAATTATATTAGACATCATTCTCCATTGAGAAGACCAAAAGACCATAATAAAAAGCTCCTCCTTGCGCACCCACAAGATTTGTCTCCTCTAACATAGTAGATCTAAGAAACAAAGAGGCTCTTGCCACTTAGGTGAATGTAAGAACATAAGAAAAAATTTTCAAATATTACCTTTTCCATAACCTTAAAATTTCTTCAATATATCTAGAACCTCTAGATCTATAACCTTCACTACTTTTGCAACAATCGCCCCTCTAAAAACCCAACACAATACATGATATTTGACAAACATAAAAATTGTTTCCCACAAATAGAAAAAGAAAAACATTTCTCAAAATCCTCCTAGCCAAAAAATAAGAGAGAGTTGACATCTAAGGATGATAGCAGGAGATTAAGCCCCAAAAAATCCACATACAATGAGCCCCTAATGTTCAACAAGAAAGGAAAAGAAAAATGGCTAGAACACAAAGGGAAAAATGGGTAGGAGAGAAATTAAAAACCTCTAATGTTCTATAGAAAAAAATTGGGCATAAATGCTAGATCTTAGAGGATTCACTTACAGAAGACTTAAAAATGTGTAGGGTGAAAGTCATCTCAAGGTCAACTTCAACATCTTTGTGTTGAGATGGTAGCAACTCTAAAAGATAATCAAGTTTCAAATTTAATAATAAGAACTGAGTGTCATGGCCACTATTATCTACATCATAGTGAATTGAAATGTCACCTTTTAATAAGTTTGTTTCTGAAATTACTTCCCTTGCATCAATGATGAAACTTAGACATTTGTTATGCATAGATAAAATCTATCAATAACTTTCATTTATAAGCATTTTCATTTTTAGAAAAGAAATTTTATAGTTTGAAACAATTCTTTTCTCTAATTGAATCTATTGATACTTATACTAATTATCATGCTAGATTAATTTCGAAACACAAATATTTTATATATTTTTAAATCTTTAAATAACAATTGTTAAATGCTCTTCTCAATAGTAATTACTATATATGAGCTCTTCATCCAATGCATCTCTTCTTGACCTAAATCACTATATTATGTCACGTACTCGGCACTATGACATTTGTTGCTTTTTCGTTTAAAGGATTTATATTTTAAAGTTTTATTGAAGAAACATCCACAAACATACAAAAGTGATATAATTTAAATATTCATTCCCTACTTTTATTGTCTAAACAAACAACTATCGACATAAACAAACATACAAAAGTGATATAATTTAAATATTCACTCCCTACTTTTATTGTCTAAACAAACGACAACTATGGACATAAACATGCGACTACAATGTCTTGATGACTATAGGTCGATGTTGGTAGTTAGTTTAGCAACTATTATGGTGCCTCGTAGGTGGTCAGCCTCGAGGAAGGAAGAGCAACGATAGGAAACTTCCTTGGTAGGCTCAATCCAAACACTTCATCCCTATCCAAATCACCCTCCACACTCCAATCAAAGCAATGTATGAGCTGAGCCACAGACAAGTAAACAGCAGAGAGCCCCATGTACATCCCTGGGCATCCCCTCCTCCCTGTTCCGAAAGACAACAATTCAAAGTGTTGGCCTTTCAAATCTATGCCCGACCCAATAAATCTCTCAGGTTTGAATTCTAAAGCATCCTCCCAAACACTTTCATCCCTTCCAATTCCCCAAATGTTCACAAACAGCCTTGTTTTTGGTGGAATGTAATATCCTCCAACATTACAACCCTCAGTGGACTCGTGTGGTACAAGCAATGGCCCTGCTGGATGTAAGCGAAGTGTTTCCTTCACCACACATCGCAAGTACTCAAAGTTTACAAGATCACTCTCCCTTACAATGCGATCTCTCCCAACCTCTGACTCAATCTCTTGTTGTGCCATTGCCATAGCTTTAGGGTTTCTCAGCAGCTCAGTCATTGCCCATTCTACAGTTGCGGAAGATGTTTCTACTCCAGCCATTAACATATCCTGCGAAAGAATTCAACTCCATGGGTAGTGAGACCTAAGCATAAATTTGATAATTGCTCGATGAAGTATAATTCCATAGGTTTACAACATGAAAACAACATTTAACTTTTAAAAGTAGTTTGTGGTGCATTCGTCCATGATGATATTTAAACTATACTGACCGAGATGATTGCTTTGACGTGAACCCTAGAGATTTGCATCTCATGACTTTCGTTCTCCGCCATGTCCAACATCACGTCCACAATGTCTGCTTCTTCAGACTTTTTCACCCTTCTTCGCTCAACGTGCTCATCGATGAGATTCTCAGCAAACTCATCGAATACTTTATGAATGGTCTCCATACGGCGGCGGTAGCCTCCCCAATCGAGAAAGGCCAGAGATGGAATGAAGTCTCCAAGAACAACTACTCCCGCGAGATGCATAATCTCACTCACCATCTCTGAAAACTGCTGCCCCCCGCTCAGTTGATGGTCCGAGTAACTTCTCCCTGCAAACATCCTACAAACTATGTTGAGTAAGGCGGAATAGATGTGTTTCCTCAGGTTAACCGAGCGCGTGCCATTCTTGCTTTCCTCCCCGAGGGATTTAACCATGGCGGAGGCCTCTTCCTCTCTCACCCAACTGAATGATCCGGTTCTCTTCGCCGTAAGCAATTCAATTGTGCAGAGCTTTCTCATCTGCCGCCAGTAATCTCCAAAGGGGGCTAGCGCTACGTCTCTGTGCTCGTAAGCCATGTACTTGCCGGCTGATGAAGGTGGCCTGTTCGCAAATATCACATCGTGGGTCTTAAGAAACTCTTTGGCCATGGCAGGAGAAGAGGCCACAACTGTGGGTACAGAGCCTAACCGGAGGAACATGATGGGTCCGTACTTTTTTGCGAGATCAGCAAGTGACTGGTGAGGAAGGCTTCCAAGGAGATGGAGATTGCCAACCAGTGGCCATGGCCGTGGCCCTGGTGGCAATCCCAAGACTCCCTTCTCGCTCTTGCGAATCTTTCTTGTGACAAATATGTATATTATCCAGAAGAAGATGATTAAAAAACCTAACTGTGGTGAAGAGGAAATAAG
>CM053791.1:607813406-607873406 GCA_028749045.1 Cupressus sempervirens | reverse complement strand
TAAAGCTTTGAACAGGAACTCCCAATAGACTCTATCATAGGCCTTCATCATATCAAGTTTAATAATGAAGGTTGAAGTCTTCGAGGAATTAAGTGAATGTATAGCCTCACATAAAATTAAGGCCCCTTCCATAGTTTCTCTCCCAGGGACAAAGCCACCTTGTTCTTGAGACACAATTTTAGGAATCAGGTGCGACATTCTTAAGTAAATAGCCTTTATGATAATCTTATATATTGTGTTGCATAATGAGATAGGCTTGAATTTTGAGAAATAATTGGGGGTTTTCACCTTAGGAATAATGGGTATATTTGTGGTGTTAAAATATTTAAGCATAGGTTTTCTTTTTTGCAATTCTTCTATTACCCCAAGAAAATCCCAGCTAATGAAATCCCAACAAGCTTGGTAGAATAGTATTGTGAAACCATGTAGTGCCTCTCCCATTTGACTTTTGTAAGTCATCCTGATGGATGCAACCTTGCTGATCTTTTGTTGTGATGGGATCATGATTGTGACCCTGAGTGGTCTACACCGTTGAGGTGTTTGGATTTATGTTTCTTTATCAATTGCGTTGATTATGCTTTTTATTGATCTTTGAGATTATGATGTGATTTTTGGTTCACTGAGGTTTGTGTCAGCGGTTACTAGCATCGATGTGGTATCATGAGGTTGTTCCATGATTACCTTGAGATGTGTGCAGAGATTGCACTATGTTCTATTAGCATGCTACACGGGACTAGGTTCCTGTAGCAGTGGTTAGTCATGTTTATGACTTTGTTTGCTTATGTGTTTTAAATGCCTTTTTAATGCAGAGTAATCAATCATTATTAAATGCTTAAGTAATTAGAATGGATTGTTCTTGTTTGATTATTTGGTTATGTGCTGCGGACATTTACCTTGTTTTATTTTGATCTAAGAGATATCTATTCTTATGTGATGTTTTACATTTGAGATGACCTAAGGGTCAAATGTTACTCTTTGATTCCAGTATCATAGATTTTAGACTACTATGTTGTTCAGTTAATCATATTGCATGATGATGCCATTTTGAGATAACAGTGTGTTTTATGATGTTATCTAGTTATTTGGTATTTGGACATACCTCTGATTTTGTTATGTGATGGATTTAATGCTATGGTTATTTACTTCATTCCTGCATTTCTATGTCTTTTGCGAATGTGAGTGATGTAAATACATTATTTTAATATAATTAAATAAATGGTTAAATTAGGTGATTTAATGCATTTATTGCTTCGTCTATGTTATTATATGCAATTGCACTTGATCGTGTTGTTGAGTGTGCAGGATTATATCCCTGGCAGTGGCACATGGAGTTAGTGATTCAGCCTTTCATATTTTACCAATGTCGTCCTTGTATGGTCGACGTATCCTTTATTAAAATGTTTAATTTAAACCATTCGGTGATTATTAAATATGAACTCATTGCATTATGTGATTAGACCAGTAAGCGTGTCTGTGCATTTAGAGGTTCGCATTGTCGTGAAAGTTGTTTAAGGTAATTTTTGTGTTTTTGGGTTTTTGGGCTTTTTATTTGATTTATTTTAATTTTTAACAGCTTTTCCATAGATGAATTCCTATTTATAGGAATAGTCTATTTTCGTTTGGGTTGATTCGGGCTTTAACTAGATTGGCTGGTTAAATGCCCTAATTGATTATTCACTCAAAAAGTGAATAAATATCCAAAAAGGAATTTAATTCCTCACTTCTCACTTTCAAATTGGAAAGTTGGAGAGTAAAACCCAAAATCCTCTTCATGAGGTTTTATTGTTTTGTTCGTTGTGGGAGCTACGGACATGGGATCATCGCGAGGTTGGGCTCGTTTGATCTAGCTCGGGGAAACCTTGGATTGCCGCAATTTTTAGCTACTTCTTCAGGATATTTATTTTATGGTTCAGATTCCTGTTTTGCCCTTTTCGCTGTGAGGTAGGGCTTTCTTGTGTTATTGTTTCTGCTCTGTTTTTGCTTCTGTTTTTAGTAGCCATTTTTTTGGAGGCTGAGAACTAGTGTTCCCCTCCGTTTCTATATGTTAGTTTTACCCGGTTGGGCGGGTATGAACATTTCCCTATTTTTTGGGATGAGGGTTTGGAGTTTTGCACTGTTATGCTGGCCATTTTTGCATACGGTGTCCGATTCCATTTATTTTTGGATGTTTGGGGTTTTTGAACCCAAAGGTCAAATGGGTTTTAATTTTGAAGTTTTCCAAATTTTTGGAGTTTTTACCTCGTTTTGCATGCCGCCCTATTTCTTCTCGGGTTTTCTTGGTACAATGTGCATCGTGGACCTTGATGATCCATTTGGATATCAGTCAGGCACTGTTGCACTTTTATGTTGCATTAGGATGTGTGTTGCATCCGTACTCCCGATGTGTTCGGTTGAGTGATTTTATACTTGTTATGGTTTTGTTGGACCTTTGATTTTGTTTCGTGAATGCTAGGATTCGTGTAAGATCCATACTCTTAGATTGAGGCCGGTTGAGTGAGTTCATGATGTTTGATCTTGTTACATCATTGGGATTCGTGTAGAATCCATACTCTTAGATTGAGGCTAGTTGAGTGATTTCATGATGTATGATTTTATTGGCTTTGGGATTCCTGTAGAATCCGTCCTTCCCATGTCACTTTCAGTTGGGTGTTTTCTTTGCATTGTGTTCTCATTCCTGTCCTTGTGTTACGATCTTCATGATGGTGGTGCGCCACACACAAGTATGTACGCGTACATTTGTTGGGTGACTTGTGAGGCCCAATCTTTCGTGGATTTGCTAGAAGTTATGATCATTGGAGTTGGGATGGGAGTATGCATGCCCACAGGCACTTGTCGTAGGATGAGCATGGGTAGGGTAGGGTAGCATATGGAGGGGGCTTCTATCTCACAGCCTGGTGACCTTAGTCCCATAGGGTTGGCAGAGGAAGTTTTAACTAAGTGATAATTAAAGAAAATGTGTGACTAGTAATAAAACTTAAGATAATAAAATGGTACTTTTGTGTATTGGCCTTTCATTGAGGGAGTTGAGCTACAGAGATCCAAGCTTGGGCTTTTCGATGCCAAGCGACTCTCCATGATGTAATGCCCCGCCCGGAGATCCTTGGAAACAAGGATTCAAATCAAGCCAAGATCTTTTTTTTTACAAGTATGAATGCACATGACAACATCATACAGGGATCACAACGATCGCAACGGAAGACTTCAACACAATCTCGGCAACCAACGAATCTCCGAATGTCACTACCCAACCTACACACCCAAACAAAACCAACAACCACCTCAACAAGATGAGGGCACAAGAAAGGACCACTCATCAACAAAACACCAAGCTGGGGTAAAATGCAGAATCTCAAAATTTGGCTAAGCTTGAAATCCTGAAGCCCTGAAAATTGGCTAAGTCTGGATTTCTGAAGCCTTGAAATTTTCTAGAATCCATAACTTATCTCTAAGAGGTCACAAACCTATCTAAAATGATTTGTCACATATATTAAAATATATCTTAAGTATAAGGAATTAAATATATGTCAACTTATACTTAAACTAATGCCCCGCCCGGAGATCCTTGGTTGTCGAGATTGTGTTGAAGTCTTCCATTGCGATCGTTGTGATCCCTGTATGATGTTGTCATGTGCATTCATACTTGTAAAAAAAAATATCTTGGCTTGATTTGAATCCTTGTTTCCAAGGATCTCTGGGTGGGGCATTACATATGGTATCAGAGCCCATGTTCAAACATTGGGATCTCTGTGTTTATGTTGCCCATGTAGTTGTTGTTGCATTGGTTGAGTGTGAGTGTCTTGGTGAGAACTCGTGATCTTGTTGCTTTGGTATCTACTTGTGATGGACTTGCTTGTCCAGTAGAGGCAACTAGAGTAGTGTGTGGAGTAGGAAGTGAGTCTTCTTGGCTTTGTAGGTGGGATTGATGTGCCTTGTTTGGTTGGTTGCGTGTGTGACCCTTTTTGGATGGAGCCACTGATTGGTGTCCATGTGTCGGCTTTGAGAGCCTCTTTGTTTCTCCTTGTGGAGTTGGGTCCTTTGTTCCTTGCTTTCTTCTTGTTGTAAGTAAATGAATGAATCTTATTTGTGATTCTTTATTTTGTTGTTATAATGATGAAATGGTTCCTTTCATTGAAAATGAGTGTTTATTGTGAATCATTGCAAATTTGTAGTTTTGCATTATATATTTGGGTTAATGACTTAAGTCCCCAATCTAATTGTTTCTTAAGCTTATGTAAAACTGTATTAATTTGATGGATATCTAAATGTTGCATTGCATGGAAATTTTTGTTGTCTGCATATGCATGAGGTTACTAATGGTATACTGCTTGATGTGCGTGAGTGTGTTCTCTAACATTGCTAGGATGATGTATTCCTTAGCATTGTGTGGTGATTTATCCCTCTTGTGTGACTCTACTCAGTCAGCACTTGAAATGTGATTTTCTTGATGCCTTATTTTATTTGGTTGGAGGTACTTTCCTCATGTTGTTGGGCTAGCATTGGTTTTTAGTATTTTCCTCTCTTGGAGTAGTCATCAAATTTTATCTATCACTCTCTTTGTGACAGTTGTCACATTTGACTTATTGTTGAAATGAGCTCTTTTTGGTACTTACAGTTGGAATTGACAATTCTCCCATTTGGGCTGTTTGATTATGTTTCATGATGACTATTCTGGATGTGTTTTAATTGCTGCCCTATTGTGCGTTTTGACTCTATCATGTTCATCTCGAACCTCTGGTAGTATGTACAAGGGATAATATCATGGAGAACATGCTAGTGTGTTTTTGATAGATTTAAAGTTGTTAATGTAATTGGATGGTTTAAAAGATGAGTAAATGAAATGTTATTTTTGAAAGAAATTGAAAGGTATGTACTTGTTTTATAGTGACTCTTGGACCCTTGCTTGAAAATATTTTAGTTCATTATGCATTAGTGCTTATGCTATGCTTAATTAATGAATTTATGAAAGAAGAGTAATGATGGTTTCAATGTGTGATTTACCTTTCATTCCTTGTCTTATGTTGTTTTGGGCATGTGTGCTCTTGTGTGGATTTGGACATTTCGTCCATTGCTTGTCTTGGTGACCAAGGCTGTTGGTTTTGTCTTTGTTGTTTTGATTTGAGTGGTGGCTCAAATCATAGGTCTTAGGTCTCTCTTAGCTTCTTCATGTTGTAGTCCTTATCGATATCTTTTTGACGCTTTTCAAATGGATTCAATCCAAGTCCGGTTGTGAGGCTATAGCTTCTGGAGTTGCTAATTGGTGTTTTGAGTACCGTTTTGAGTAGGTGTCCGATTCCATTTATTTTTGGATTTTTTGGGTTTTTGAACCCAAAGGCAAAATGGGTTTTAATTTTGAATTTTTCCAAATTTTTGCAGTTTTTACATCATTTTGTGTGCCGCCCTATTTTCTTGAGTTTTCTTGGCACAACGTGGGTCGTGGACCTTGATGATCCGTTTAGATATCAGTCAGACCACTGTTGCACTTTTATGTTGCATCCATACTCCCGACGTTGTGTTCGGTTGAGTGATTTTATACTTGTTATGGTTTTGTTGGACCTTTGCTTTTGTTTCGTGAATGCTAGGATTCGTGTAGGATCCATACTCTCGGATTGAGGCCGGTTGAGTGAGTTCATGATGTTTTATCTTGTTACATCATTGAGATTCGTGTAGAATCCATACTCTCAGATTGAGGCCGGTTGAGTGATTTCATCATGTATGATTTTATTAGCTTTGGGATTCTTGTAGAATCTTTCCTTCTAATGTTGCTTTCAGTTGTGTGTTTTCTTTGCATTGTGTTCTCATTCCTGTCCTTGTGTTATGATCTTCGTGATGGTGGTGCGCCACACACGAGTACATACACGTACATTTGTTGGGTGACTTGCGAGGCCCGATCTTCCATGGATTTTTTGAAAGTTATGATCATTGGGGTTGGGATGGGAGTATGCATGTCCACGGGAACTTGTAGTAGAATGAGCATGGGTAGGGTAGGGTAGCATATGGAGGGGGCTTCTATCTCGCAGCCTGGTGACCTTAGTCCCATAGGGTTGGCAGAGGAAGTTTTAACTAAGTGATAATTAAAGAAAATGTGTGATTGGTAATAAAACTTAAGATAATAAAATGGTACTTTTGTGTATTAGCCTTCCGTTGAGGGAGTTGAGCTACATAGTGTATTGGCCTTCCGTTGAGGGAGTTGAGCTACATAGATTCGAGCTTGGGCTTTTCGATGCCAAGTGACTCTCCATGATGTCAGCCCCTACTTAGTAGCCTTTTTGAGTGTCTGACCAGGACCTGTACTCCTTGCATTGTCTTAGGTTCTTGGTTGCAGCCATCATACTATCTGGCGTGAGTGTTAGCCATGGATGTTGTGTTTTTTGTGTGTTTGTGGTTGGATCATTATCTCCATTAGCACAGCGGGTGTGGACCTATGGGTGCCACATGGTTGGGAGGCGTAGCTACCTTCACCACTGCTAGGGATCAGTGTACAGAGATGATCTTTGTCCTAGTGCAACCGTTGCTCGATGTCTTCACTTGGTACTTCGAGTTCCAGAGTATGCTTTCTTGTGATTTGTGCTTTCATTGGGATGCTTGTATATCATGTTTAGATGATGTTATTTTACTTGATGCATTCCCTTATCATGATGTTTAGCATATGATTACATGATGTTATTTGATTTAGTAGTATATTTGTTGCTTACTGTTGTTTAGCATGTGATAGGTGATTTTATCTACTCTAGGATTATCTTATGCATTATCACTAGCATGTTAGATTTTCTTATGTTGTTCTTATGCATGTTTTAGTAGTGACGTCCCTATTACGACAGTATTGATGATCTAGTCGGTGGCTTGGCATGTTACGTGCGGGGATAGCTAGGATACACAATGGTCTTATGATGCTATTGACTGTTGGGAGGAACCACATACTTAGTTTGGTTGTTCAGTTCACTGCGATGTTTATTTCAGTGTGTTCCTTGCTGCTATAGTTTAGATGGTTTGATGTTTTTCTTTCTGTGTTGTTCTTGCACTTGAGTGTTCATTCCTCGAGCCTTTGTGGATCCAGTACTCCCTAGTATGGAGGTTCTTTGCTCTAATTTTGGTCCTTTTTTCTTCTGGGAGTGTTTTCGTGTTTCTATGGGTGACATTTGTTCAGCATGGTGCGACACTTTAAAAAGTATCACACACCCATGTAAACTATGTCGTACGACACTATAAAGTATCGCATGCCTTCTTGAGAAATGTCATATGACACTGGAAGAGTGTCGCACGCCTTCTTGAGAAATGTCGTACGATGCTGAAAAGTGTCGCATGCCTTCTTGAGAAATGTCGCATGACACTAGAAGAGTGTCGCACGCGGTAAGGGAGAAGTGTCGCCCTCCCTTAGTAAAAAGTGTCGCACGATTTTTGTGAAAAACTTGCGCATGCCATCAGCGGGCACTTTTCTTCGTGATCTGATCTTTTTGAGAGTGGTTCCGGATACCCTTTTGGGCATTCTTTAAGCCTATGTTGTTGCATTTTGAATTCAAGAGGTTTCTTTTGGAATTCAATTTTTCGGTTTATGTTGTAGTCCTTCGGGGTTTAAAATATATCGTTTAAGTATAAGTTGACGTATATTTAAGATATATTTTAATATATGTGACAAATCATTTTAGATAGGTTTTAGACCTCTCAGAGATAAGTTATGGATTCTAGGAAATTTCAGGGCTTCAGAATTCCAGACTTAGCCAATTTTCAGGGCTTAAGGATTTCAAGCTTAGCAAAATTTTGGGATTCTGCATTTTACCCCAGCTTGGTGTTTTGTTGATGAGTGGTCCTTTCTTGTGCCCTCATCTTGTTGAGGTAGTTATTGGTTTTGTTTGGGTTTGTCGGTTGGGTAGTGGCGTTCAGAGATTTGTTGGTTGCCGAGATTGTGTTGAAGTCTTCCGTTGCAATCGTTGTGATCCCTGTATGATGTTGTCATGTGCATTCATACTTGTAATAAAAAATATTTTGGCTTGATTTGAATTCCTGTTTCCAAGGATCTCCAGGCGGGGCATTACAAACCGTCTAGGCCAAGAGCTTTGTCTGGTGGCAAAGAGAAAACCACCTTTATGAGTTCATGAACGATGAATTGAGCCATTAATGCAATATTATCCAAAACTAAGACCAAAGAAGGGATAGCATCAAGGATGACTTGTGAATTATCATGTGCAAAGGTTGGCAAGTTAGGATGATGAAGAAATTTTTTTACAACCTTTACCCCTTTGTCTTGAATACCTAGAGCATCTCATAATGGATTTCCATTATCTGCATTATTAATATTAAAGATGTGATTGGCTACTCTCTTCTGCTTGGTTGATGCATAAAGGAATTTTTTATTCTTAACCCTCTCTTAAAACCACAATTCTTGAGATTTTTTATGCCAATATATCTCTTCTCTATTACACAACAATTTCATTTTTAATACATTCTTTATTAATTCATGAATACATAATAAATGAAGTCATTATGAAAAGAAGAAAATTCTATTAGAAGAAATAAAACTACCCTATATTTGAGAAATTTGACTTGCAATTTTCCTTTGTGAAAATATCAATTCTAAAGTATATTAGTTGAAAGAAAATGATACAACACACAAAAATATGGATTCAAACAACTTAATAATTTGAGATTGGCTTTTCTTTTATCAATTTTATTGAATTTTCTAATCTCGAATTTGATGTCATCCATAAAGATATTTCAACAATCCAATGCATGAGTTTAGTTTTATTTAATAATTCATTTGGACTAATGCTTAATAATTTTAGACTTTATTTCATGGTGGTTAAGATATATTATTTTTTAAGACTAGATAATATTTGCCTTTATATATATTAGTGCACAAGATACTATATTTTCAATATAAATTGGTCAATCTCTTTATCCACTTATTCTTATTATTATTCAACTCTAAAAACTAATGATGATTCTCATTAGTGTAATTAAATATTTATTAATTAAACTTTATTTAAGCGTATTGTACTTGTTGTAGGCAATGTGATGTTGCATTCACTTCTCTTAAATTAATCAATAGTTGTTTATTGGAAAACCAATCATATTTTTGTATTTTTTTTTTTTGATTATTACTAAAGTTGTAATATATATTTCTTAATTTAAAATTTAATATAACTGATTTAACTCAATTCTGATTGGATCAATCAAGTTGCTCTTATAGGACTCCTCTTTTTTGGACGATTACTCCATATTCAATACAGCAAGGTTTTAGGATTTGTTAAATCTTTTAACAATAAACTTTATAGTAAAAATTGCATTTCATTTTAATAAAAGAATTATAACTCTGCTATTTATGTTGAAACTTTAAATAATCTTCACATTAGACTTAACATAAATTTTCCTCTGCCATGTAATCATATTTTCTATTCTTATCTTAATTATTTTTCCTATTTCAAAAGTTCCCTAAAATCCTAGTAAATGAGTATGCAATTCTATGTTTATAGTAGATTGAGTGTGAGGTATAATTTTTTATTATCTTATTTAATGTTGTGTGACAGTCTAGTTTTAGTTTTAAAAAAATCCTATATATATGTAATAATATTATACTTTTTCCCAATGGTAGACTAAGGGTGACTACAAAATTTGACCTGATTTTTTAATTTTTTACAGTCTTCTTTTTTATTAAAAAAATTTGACTACCAAATAAATTTATGTGCTAGTAGCCTCAATGTATATAAGGAATTTAATTGACAACAATATGAGGAATCCTATATGAATCATGTTGAAGAGAATGATATAACACAGGTTTCTCACCTTGTTTGAATTAGAGTTAACAAATTCTTGTTATTATTATTATTATCCTTAAATTCAATTTCAATGGATAACTTCATATTCATTATTTTTGGCCAAGTTTTAGGATTTTGTTAACTCTTTTAATATATTTTAGGGTAAAAATGATATTTGATTTTGATAAAAGAATTGGTTTCTAATGATAGATAAGATTGGGTATCCGTAATGATTGGGAAGAAAGCAACAAGTGTGAGGCCTCACCCCGATGCATCCTAGCATCGATGATACATTATTATTTTGATACTCATGACTCGATATGTCAGAACATTATTTGATGCACTGAACATTATTATGCTATGTTACATTGTGTGATGCTTTACTGTAGTTATTTGATTTTGTCATTTAATGCTTTATGGACATGTGTAATGATGAAATAAATGAATGCAAACTAATACCTTGATTATGCAATTCTAATGGTTAAAAATATGAGTAGAATTAGATAAACAATTGATTATTAGAAAAATGGATGCTTTAATTTGTATGATTTTTCTGATATGTAATTTACATAATGCATGTGATTTCATGATCTACTGATGTGTGCAATGAATGTGTAGGAAATTTAGCTAGGAAAATCCAATGGAAAGATGGAACTAAACCACTTGTTAATTCTGTAATATCTTTGCATTGTCTTTCTTTGAAGGTTTTTATTTGGTCTTACTATTCTCCTAGCTTTTAATTGTTCCTATTAAGTCTTTAAGGCCTTAAAACATTAAATTTAAGTACCCTTGAGGTAAGGGTATGGGTGGGGAGTACTTTCCACCCCTTTAGCCTCCTTGGTTGACTTTTAGGGTCACTCAAAAATCCTACTTTTGGTTGATTGCGAAAATAGATTATCTCTTTACTTGAGTTGGTGACACAAAACTCCATCTTGAGGTTACTTGAATTCTAGTTGAGTTAAGGATCATAGTTAGAGGCATTTTGGAGTAGTTTTGGGTTTGTCACCCAATCTCTAGTTTTAGAGAATGTTTGAAGATTGAAGGAAGAAAAGGAAAAGCTCTTCTCAACCCACCACTTTTCCATAACTCTTTTGTTCAAGGTAGGAGTTCATCACTTCCTGGAAATTTTTTTCTTCATTTTTTCATGCTTGAATCTTGTTTGAATCATGCATAAGGCATTGTGTTGTTTTTGTATTGCTTGTTTGTGTGTTGGGGTTGATTTGGAGGGATCTTAACTTGTCTTTCTTTTGATGTTATTCTCATGCTTGTGTTGATGTTTTGTGTTTTAAAGGGGATTTCATGGAGATTGTTTTGGCATCACTCACCCTTGGATAGCGAAGCAGTAGCCATGTATGGGGGAAAGGCCTCAGTTGGACCTCAATAGTGTAGAGTCTCCTCTCATGGTGAGAGGAGGGAAAGAGGGTAGGGTGTATATGCCCCTACTTGTCATCCCATACCTTGTATGAAAGTTTTTGAATTCTTGAAGAAGGGAAGAAATGAATACCCTTGTTATATTGGCCTCGAAAGGGCTATGTTATGCTATGGTGATTGACATCTCCTATTGAGAAAATCCACCTCCCCCCTATTTTGGTTCATTTTTGAACCTATTGTGCAAACTCAGGTTGGGAATGCATGCTTAAATTGTTCATCTTATTGTGTTGTTTTACCTCCATGTTGGTTCTTGTCTCTCCCATGGTTTCCTTGATGCATTGAAGACTTTGTAAAGATCCTTGTGAAAGCCCTAGAAGAGGATTCAATTGAATTGTAATATTATGTAAAATGTATTTGAATTTTGATGTATTGGCAAATACATCGGGTTTTCTTACTAGTTCTTTCCTGATGGAGCCTTGAACTAGGATGAATAATGGAGAAAGAAAACAGATTATGAAAATCTCCTTGCATTGCTTTTATGTGATTTTCAGGTTATGCATATGTATGTGAAAAAGTAGGTTAATAGATTATGTCTTCAAATTATGAATTCTCAAGTGTTTCAATTACGTAATGAAAAGTAATTTGATATGATGAAGTTTCCAATTCAAGGTTTATGTATCAAGAGGAAATTAAAATCCTACATTGTGGTCACAAAGTTAACTCTCTCCTTGTTTATTTCATAATTGACTAAATCAAATTTGATTAAGAATTATGCATCACTTTCAACTCTAAATAAAAGGAACATATACCTTCGTAATATGATGAATTACAAAGCATAAATTTATAGGAGAGAAAAGAAAATGTAACTATATGCACATCCTTGCATTAGTATGCTTGTTCAAAGAAATCTATGTTGTCATTAAGCTATAATGCACTCTTAAAAATAAAAAATAAATAAATATATAAATTATATATATATATATAAATATATATATATATATATATATATATATATATATATATATATATATATATATATATATATATATATATATATATATATATATATATATATATATATATATATATATATATATATATATATATATATATATTTAGCAAGAAGCAAGTTATATCATCACTTAGAAAATCGGCTTCAAAATAAAAATGTGCATCTCTAGGAGTGAAAAACCTCTTTGGAAAATGTATGGGGAAATTTTTAATGCCCCCCCTCCCCCCAAGTCATAGAGAATATTCTCTAAAGTATTCTTTGTGTTGCAACTAGAAATAATTATTAAATATGTTAAAAAGAATATAAATCAAATACATTTGAAATTCAAATATTTAAGTGGATATCTTGTTGACATATCTCACCCATAAAACTTTTGCATTGAACTCCTAGTGGCTAAGAGGGCAGGGTACTTGCCTAGGCCATCATTTCTATTTATTTTATTAATAAAAAATATATATATTTCAAACTTACCCATTAAATTAATTTTCATTTCCCATATCTCTTACCTTTTTACTTTCACTTCCTTTTTGAGGCCAAGCATGGACCCCACCAACTACCTACCATGCCATCTACTTGGCTGAGTGTACGTTGGCTTTGTATTACAAGGGGGAGAGCAAGAGAAGTTTAAAAAAAAATTATGCATATAAAATGGGTTATAAAGGATGATGGGATGGCCTCCTTTCCAAGTGATGAATTAGGAGTTGACTCAGTCTAAACAAGGAGATCAGCAACAATGATTGCCCTAACATGTCTTAGATTTCCTCTTTAGCGCCTATTTTGGGGTCAAGAAAAGTAAGTATTAATGCTCCTAACCACCCACATCAAGTGTAGAAGGAAAAGCATACAATGGGGAAAATAATTGGATTGAAGAAGTGGGTAAAGATGGAGTATTAATGCCACCCAAGTAAAGTTATGTGCAGCCACCTAAGCAAGGTTAATGGGACCTTGCCCACTTGTGTGGAGAAGTATTGGTCATGTGATTTAGCTCCAAGACACTTCGTAGGGTAGGTGGTAGGAAGGCCTAGGTAAGTTTAATTACATTTTAAATTTGTGATTTTTTAAATGAAGATAGTTAATGGTTTCAGGGTTGATTGGAGTCAGTGGCTAGGTAGGTGTAGGTAGTTAGGGGTAATGAGTGGTTGTAGTCTAGGTTAGTTACAGGGGGGTAGTTTAATATTGCTTTTTTTTTTTTTTCTTTTGGGGGGTTTTGGAGTGTGGTTAGTGTATTTGATTTAGGTTAGTTTAATATATATTTATTTAGTTGTAGGTGTATGTTTAAGTAAATTTAGGATTAGCCTTTTATTATTTAGTAGATCAGTAATTAATCTATGACATTAGAAAATAGTAAGAATATTTAGTATGTTAATGTAGATTTTGGTAAATAGTTTTAGAATGTTGTTAGCTAGTTAATCTTATCGTTAGTATTTTTATTTCTGTTACCCTTTTTTATTATTGTATTTTATTTTATGCTACTAATTAGTCTTATATTATTGAGAGATCATTTGGATAAACCTTAATATTGACATTTTAAAGTTGAATTTAACTTTATAATAGATTAAATAAAGTTTAGTTTAACTTATAGATTTATTGAATTTGTTCTAGTCATCATTTTTAATGGTAAATAATAAATTAATAATTAATTGATTTACTAGAAACTTTTAGTTCATCCAACTTTCTATTTTATGATATGATCAAACTGAGTTGTAACCTCATTCTATCATTGAGAACTTGCACCTAACTTCAAGGTACCTATGGCTATCTAAATTTTTAAACTACTCAAACAATTAGTTCCATCATAGATTAAACATTTAAATCTCTATCAACCATTTTATCTTATTAAATCTTAGTAAAAATAAATTAAAAATAAATTGTGTGTGTTTTTGCTCTCTTATATTTTGGGCATGACAACAAGAAAGTTGGACAACTGATTGGACCAGGTTCTTATTCTTATTTTCAAATCTTCTCTTCATTAAGAATAAATCTCATGAAAACACATTTTCTATACCATATCTTTTATTTAGAAATATGGATTGACATTCTTTGATTTTTGTTATTTAATTTGAACTGAGATTCTTTGATTTGAGTTATTTCCATTCTTGAATATTAATCCATTTCTTCAAATAAACTAAATTGATTTGTTATCTACAATTATGATGCATGTTTAGTCTATGACTCTTCATAATTCTTAAAGGGAAAACTTGTAACATATATGCTCATGGTTTTTAATGGCATTTAGGAAATGGCTAGAAAAAGTAATTGTTATATTAGTCAAGGTTGTAGCTACCCAACAATTATGGTAGGGACAATGACTCTAACTGTCTATTTAGCAAACCAAAATAGGAATAAGATTAAGGAGAGAGAAAAAATGATAAAGAGGAGAATTAGTTTGAGCCCAAAGTCAGTAGGCTCTACTTGCATGTACTCAGATGACCAGTCCAATGCTCCTTGTTTTACTTACATATGCAAACAAAACTTTAGGTGTTGTACACCTATTGGAAGAGAGTATTCATATGACTTGGATTTCTTAAAATTTATTCATTCCTAGGTGGTGAAGAGAAGCAAAGAGTATGGGTTTACAGAGGGACTATTCAAAGACAATGAGTTTAATAATAAATCTTATTGTTTGTAATTGATTGTTGGTATCAAAATTTAAATTATTATTTATAGATTTCTTGAATAAAGAAATAGGCGGAAAAAATTATAAAGTCATGTGTTTTTAGCATTGCACAGTATATATCATAGATTGCCAATACAATTTACATGAAACGACAGTAACTATAAGACAAACACATAATGATGAGAAAAATAATGAGGATGATACACTACTCTTGGATTCTCCATCAGTTAAACAAATAAATTAATGTTTTTCATTTACAATTGAAATTTGCTAAATTTCATATTCATTTTTATCTCTAATGTAAAAAAATTACTTTCTTGTGCAAGTAAATCAAGAAATATTGTAAATTACTCAAAAATAATTTAGAAATAACCCACACCTTAAGCTTATGATTTTTGCTTCCTACTTTTTAAAACACAACTTATGTTACTCTAGTTACATTGGGTATTTGGTTCCTATAAAACTAAATAACATTAAAAACCTATTGAAATTGGGTTTATGGTCCCTTAAAAACCAAATATGCATTACACTCTTATTCACATTGGACTTTTGGTCCATATACAACCAAATCTACATTACACTCAAAATAATATAGTATATCTCCCTCTACTTACTCTTATATGAAGACACATTTTATTGCACACGATAGTAGTTTTAAATAAGGACAAATTTAATGGTACATTATTCTTACATTATTGCACACTACATTACTATATAGACCAAATATATATTACACTCAAAACAATACAATACAACTTACATCTTATATCTTTGTGCACTTAGACTTATACCATTTTACATTGCACACTATATTACTTTTTACCATAGATACATCTTATGCTACATTATTCATTATTAATATGAAAAGTTAATTAATGTCATCTAATTGATTTTATGTGAGGTTCATTTCATGTGCATGCTTTTTTCAAAGTCTAAGCTATAAAATGTTACACAATTTAATTATACAATTATACATTCTACCTCACTTATACATTGCAAATATCCATGCAATTCACTAAAACAACAAGTACATGCCACTACGTGGCCCTTGTTTAGGATAATGCATTGAAGAATAATTTTTTCTTGAATGCATTGTTTATTAATTAGCCATGAGCTCCTTCAATGATATAAAGCACCTCCAATCTATGAAGGATAGGAAAAATGTGTATGACTAGAAAGCCATGAAACTCAAGGAACAAAGAAAAGTATTGGGTCAGTTACAAGGGAGAGTTAGTTAAGAAAAATTTGGGTTTTCTTTGGAAGGGGGGAGGAGGGAGATAATGAATGAATGAAGGGAGCGCTAGAGGAAGTGAAGGACTATAAAAGTGGGAAACAAGCTCATCAAACAAAGATATTGCATTAATTTCTAGGTTCCTCTTTTATTATACCATCCATCGTTAATGAAGATCTCCTTTTATCTTGTTTCTATGCACATGAATTCATCGCCAAACATATGTAATAATTGGATTGCCTTTTTAGCTTCTACATTTCCCCTAGTGATATTAATATATGTTATCCACTCTAGAACTAGTTTTCTCATATTTCAAACCCACTTTCTCATATCAACTAAACAAAAGAGAAACAAACACACGTACCTTCATAGAGTACTAGAACCAAATCAGCATCCATTATAGTAAAGATTCGATATGCAATAGTAATAATCAGCTTAAGTGTCTATTGAGGGTGTAGCCAAATCCTTTTCAGTAACTTATTTGATGTTTGACTGAGTTCATAATTAATGCCACCTTTTGATTTTCTAATGTTCGTCTCTATTTTAGGTGTTTGTATTCTCTGTGATAGTAAGCATATAATAATTTAGAGGGCTTACTCTTTGCATTCAATTTTCCTTCCTCTGCATGGACAACTCTTTGAAGTTGGCATTTTCTCAATAGAATTACCAAAAAACAAGAAAATAGACACACAACAGAAATTATCTTGTTTTCCACATTGCGAAGGTTGTAAATCACCACAAATTGCAATGGTGTCAAATTCAATTCATATGTTAAAGAAATCCCTACAAATTGATAAAATATTATTAAGCAATGGGGTAGTTAAAACATATCCTTCACCAGTAGGTACTAGAGGAAATTAAGCATAACATTGGAAGAAATGATGCATTGCCAAAATAAGACACAAATTTCTCATCCATGGGCTAACATACAACAAAAAAATCAAATGCAATTTCTTTTCTTCCCCGATACAGATCTTTTGTAGTGACACCTCCGAAACAAAGGACGATGGCCACTCGGGATCTTTACATTGTAGCCAAATAAAAATTGATACAATTTCTTTCTTGACGTTACAAATAAATAGAATCACATCGTTGAAAACAAATATTTTTCTATAAATACAACCCTAAATTCCTTCAGCTATATATCTTATCATTTTTCAAGTATAACTACATTTGGTTCAGACATCATGAAGAAAACTAATGTTTTCAAATGCATAGGAGTATTGATTTTATGGCTATTCATTTTAAAGCCTTCTGTAGGTAGTCATTTTACCATCTGGTCGATGTATATATATGTTCATTTTTTTACGTATTGCCTCTCATATAGCCTCCATTACATTTGTAATCAATTCTTTTGCATCGTTTACATTTTCTATAGGTAAAAATTATTTGCATTTGTGACTTTCAGATGTAATTGCTATCGTAAGGATCAAATAAACTATAATTTCAGTGTCTATACTGGTAAATTTAAATTTTAAATATATTTCCTTAATGCATGTAACCGCATGTATATTTTTAATGGATGATTCGTAAGTGTTGTTATCCTGTGTGTGCATCCAGTTAAAATGCTCTTTATAATTGTTCAGTCTCCATTATGAAATCTTAGACATTGGCTAGTGCATATTTCTATTTTGGCTTTGTACTGATTACAATAGTTTCACATTGGGATGCATATGAAGATTAAAACATGTTAAAACCCAATCCTAAATTAAATTCAGATTTAATATTTTGTTTTGTTTTCAAATTTGTTGTTTTATCAAATATTTGATGAAGGATTTCAGATTTGATATATTGCTGGGCATAACCATTAATCATAAAATTATCAAATCTGAAATCCTTCATCAAATATTACAAAAAAATAACAAATTTGAAAACAAAACAAAATATTAAATCTGATTTTAATTTAGGATTGGGTTTTAACATGGTTAAATTCAATTAATAAATTTAGGGTTAAAGATTTTTTAATCCAATGATACGATTATAATTACATTGTATTTTATTTTATTAAATGTAAAATTATGATTTAATTTGGTTAACTGTTAGTGTTAATATTATTTTTCAATTTTATTTATAAATTTGAATTAAGTATTTTATGTATAATGGTTAATATTTATGTTATTTGATTTATTATTAACATTGAACTTTATTTGTGTTTTCAATTTGGATTAGTAGGTGTAGAATTTAATTTACTAAGTGTTAGAACTAATCATTTTATCTAATTTATTACAATATCTAAATGTTATATTTCTTAAATTATTAAATTAATATATTTGAACCAATTGCTATGTTTTGGTATATTCGCTATCTATTATATTTATTTTTTTGATTAAATGGTTCATGCATAAAAAAAATTTATCAACTATATTGTACATAAAAAAAAGTAAACTTTTATTTGATAATCTTTGAGATTCAAAATTTTTTGTTGTTATAAAATGTTTGAATGTCTCATAGTTTTCCTTTCCTAGGTTGCATTTTTTGCTCAGGAAGTTAAAGAAACATAAATTTTAGAGGAGAAGACCTTGCTACTGGTAAGTGTAAAAGTTCATATGACTTATGTCCTTTTAGGAATTTGATTTTTACCAATTTACTTATATTCTTTTTTACCTTATATGAGTGATTGGGTTTTCATACATTTGGTTAGAATATGAATTCATATAGTTGCATCATTAGAAAATTTGCATTCATATTAAAAATTAGAAAAATTCAATTTATATATTGGCTTGTGGTTACGTTTTCCAAGTTTGACGAACTTTGTAGAACTAGAAAATGCTTTCGTGTGAACAAAAATATTTATTTTCAAATTGAGCACCTAGTTGGTTGAAAAATAGCCATTTGAAACCTTGGAGTTTGTTATTCAATCAACTTTTCCAGAGAGGGATTCAAAAGATTTTTTTTCATTATGATCATGGAAAATAACTTATCAACAGAAGTGGCATTAGAAAAATTACCACCAACAAAGATTAAAACTAGGAAATTACGATTCACCATCTCCCTTTTAGTGAGGATTAAGGTCTTCAACTAGAAAAGATGAGTTTTTGGATCTCAACCATGTTTGTAAGCCTCGCAGGGACAAAGTGATGCCCAAACTCAATCAATTCATCCCACACACTCCATCACCATCTACCTTACAATCCACCACCTTTATAGACACCATTTCATTCACCCCTCACAAAAAAAAAATTGAACTACCACCACACATATCCATGGCTTTCTTTGTCAAAGCAAAGGATTTTTCAATAAAATTAGAAGGTCAACTCCATGACCTACCTAAAAATCCTAAAATTGTATACCCAAAATTCATCTACAAAGAATGTAGAGAGAAAAAAACACATTACAGATTTTTAAGGAAATGTGTAAAAGCAGAAAAATCTAGCATGAGGACATAGTCCTTCATTTATTCTCATACACTTTTAGGGAGGTATCGTTCAACTAGTGCATAAATTTACCATCAACATCTAACACAGATTGGGAAGCTTTAAAGAAGTTATTCTTGGACTAATCCAAAAGGTTCATCAATCTGGCTATCTTACACCACTAGTTTTTGTCCATCAAAAGGGACACTTAGAGACTATCTCTCAGTTCAGTCACCATTTCCACATGATTTACAAAGAACTGGAATCCCCTTATATCGGACCTAGAGACTTTCCTCCATTTTACTACACTTGGACATTTTTTCTTCGAGGTCTACCTATAACATTTTAAAGGAAAGACTACTCATTCCCATTTTCTATTTTCTAAAAGAACCCAATTCCTACAATTTTTTTTTTTTGAGTTGAGACTAGTGTAGCTTCACATTCACAAGTGGGCTAACCATCTCATTTTTATCCTATTTAATCAAAATTAGGGACTTAAATTCCTCAATAGGTTCATCCATGTTCTCCTAATTATATATCTTGTAAGTAAAATATTATTCCACACCCAACAAGCTATCATCCCACCTTACTACATGTCCAACCCCCTACCCTCTTTTCTACCCTATTATTCATCTTCTTAGAAATGTGAAATTTCATTATGATTTGTTTATTAGCACTTTCTATATTGTATATAATGCACAATTCATCTACCATCTTTCCTACACAATTAAGATTGTCTTGATTCTCTATAGAGGTATTCTTCAAATCCAAAGGAGGAATAATATTATAAGGTATGATAAGATCACCCAAGTTACACTAAGGAACCAACTTAATGGAAAAATGGTCAAGAGATAAGGAGGGAGAATTGACAACAATATTTCGAATGTCCAATCCAACTTCATGAAGAAAAGGAGCCCTCTAAAATTTTCATGATTCTTTTGATAGGCTTCTCAATTCCAAGGGCTTTTCATTTATATTTTCTATGAGGCTTTACTATTCTGGACCCAAGAGAAGGGGAGACTTAGGATAATGGAAAAACATGGGTACATTTAGAATTATTTATCTCCATATTTAGACAAGGGTTAGGATCATCCTAGGGGCTTAGGGAAAGATGAAAGTTATAGAGGTAGAGAATACACCCTTGATGCAAGGGAAGACCAACCTTATTTTTAAATTTTTTGACTTACACTAAGAGAAAGAAGAGAAAATCAAATATGTGAAATTAAAAATAATATTATAGAAAAAAATGATTAAGGTTGAAGAATATATTAGAATGAAACCTCTTAAATATGCTCATTAGTGTAATGAGCTATATCAATACCATGGTGACCTCTTTCCACTCTATTAGAAGGTCATTCTTATTGAGTCAATTATATAACCTTGGGATATTTTATCTAGGGCCATGAAATCTCTTGATATCCTTCTTATAGTTTCCATTACATTTTTTGGACATTCCTTTCTAGTATTATATCATATTTGTAGCCACAATAATGGTCTCCATCAAAACAAAAAGTGACATCCCGACTATGCTTACCTTTAATTTTTCCAAGGACCTTGGAAGCTTCTCAAATATCTTAACAATTTAGTTTTTCATTACTTATACATATTAGTCCTAATGCCTCACAAAGATAATAGGCCAAAGGATTGAGTTTCTTTTAAACTCCTCATAGGAGTTAGATTTGATTTGGTTGAGTTTGACCCCCATATTACTAGTAGAATCACAACATTAGATAGTAGTAAAATATAGAGAAATAGAAACCTATGAATCTTTGATTCAAGGTCTCTTACTTGCCCAAAAGAGAGGAATTCAAGCCTTGAGAGGTCATGGAGACAGTGAGTTGGTAGTGAACCAAGTGAGAAATCAGAACATCACCAAAAATGGCCTGCTCAAGTCTTACAAACATAGAGTCTGGGATTTGCTTGAGGGCTTTAATGCATTTAATATTCAGAGCATTCCTAGGAAAGAAACAAACATGCTGATAGACTTGCAGCAGTAGGTGCATCTTATGATGTACCAGGGAATCTTGACGAGGAGAAGAAGCAAAAAATAAGGGTGGTAGTGAGGCCTGCCATTCCTGATAACAACACTCATTAGCAGGTGTTTGATTCTGATGAGCAAATTGTGAGCTTCTTGCAGAATGAGGCAGAGTTTTCAGAGAGAAATCAGTCAAGGTTGCAAGACCAATATGATGACCAGATCATTCACCTCAGTTCCAACAAGTTTCCCAAGGGTCTCATTACCTTGGAGAGTGTCTTTGATCCTGATGATCAGACAAGAAACAAGAAAAGAATGAATCTAGCTGCAGAAAAGGATGATCATGCCCTAGTTATAGTTACTGATGGAAAATCTCTTAACATGGGGAAGGTATGTTCTGAAAATGAGCAAGAAAACTTCATTCATCTATGTCAAGAATTTAATGATGTATTTGCTTGGACATATGATGACTTAAAAGGGTTTGACCCTAGTTTGTTTCAACATACCATAGATTTAGTTGATAAGGCCAAACTAGTAAGGTAAAAATAGAGGCCAGTTAATCCTAAGATTGAACCTTTAATGAGGAAGGAACTATCCAAGTTGATTGAGGCTAACATAATTTTTCCTATCAAGCACTCATCATGGGTAGCTAACCTTGTCCTTGTAAGGAAGAAAAATGGAGAAATCAGATTGTGTGTGGACTTTAGGGATCTTAATCAGGCTTCCCTTAAAGATCACCATCCTCTCCCTCCCATGGAGTAGATTTTGTCCAAGGTCAGTGGTTCAAGGAGATTCTCTTTTCTTGATGGATTCTCTGGTTATAACCAGGTGTTGGTTAAAGAATTTGACAGATATAAGATAGCATTTACTACTAAATGGGGCACCTATGCTTATTGCAAGATGCCATTTGGGCTAACCAATGCAGGTGCCACATTCTAGAAGGCTATGGAGATGGCCTTTAAAAAATTAATTGACAATTTTTTCCTAGTGTACCTTGATGATATAACTGTATATTCAAAAAATATAGAAGATCGTTTTAATCATCTAAGATAGGTATTTCTAAGATGTAGAGAGTTTGGAGTTTCCCTCAACCCATCCAAGTGTGTCTTTGCTACAAACCAAGGAAAATTATTGGGACACATTGTATCTAAGGATGGGCTGACCATTGATCCAGAAAGAACAAAGGCAATACTTGTCCTTCCTCTCCCTAAACACAAGAAGGGGCTGCAAAGTTTCCTTGGTAGAATAAATTTTGTAAGAAGGTTTATCCCTAATCTTGCTACCATGGTGAAACCTCTTACAACTATGCTTAAGAAAGGCATGGTCTTCTTATGGACCAAGGAAGGGAAGGAGAGTTTTGAAGAGATCAAAGCAGCCATAGCCTCGGCCCCTACTCTCATGAACCTAAATTTTGAGAAAGATTTCATCCTCTACACTTTAGGTGGTGAGTCAAGTATCTCTGCTGTCTTGAGTCAAACAAATGACAAGGATGAGGAGCAGCCCATAGCTTTCTTTAGTGAAGGGTTCAAGGAATATGAAGATAAGTACAACTTTGTTGAGAAGCAAGCCATTGCAATCATCAAAGCCTTGAATAAATTCAAGCACCTCTTATCCCACAATAAGATCCATTTATTAGTGCCCCATGCCAGTGTAAAGGACTTCCTGTTAAGCAAAGATATCAGTGAGAAGAGAGCTGGATGGAACACTAGGGTAATGGAATATGATGTTGATATTCAGATTACTAAGCTGGTAAGGGGAAGAGGATTGTGCAAAGAAATGTTATCAGGCCAGGATTCAGATGAAGAGGCTGCTATGGTAATAATAGAGCAATAGGAAGTAAGAAACATTAATGGTCCAAGGAGCTAGATAAATGACATGAAGAACTTCTTATCAGGGAATGGATACCCTCAAGGATTGGACAGAGCTAAAAGAAGACAATATAGACTGAAGTCCATTCCCTATGTTGTAATTGATGGTATCCTATTTAGGAGGGATTTTAATGGGACCCTATTGAGATGCATTGAAGAAGATCAGGCTAAAAGGATGATTAAGGAACTCCATGATGGCCCCGATGGTGGCCATTTCTCTATAAGAACAACTGCCATGAAGATCATGAGGGCTGGTTATTATTGGCCATCTCTGTTCCATGATTGTTATAGATATGTAAGAAAATGCGACAAATGTGCTTTCTTTTCAGGCAAACAAAGGCTTGCAACTCTCCCCCTTCATCCTATTCAGGTGGATCAACCCTTTACCCAATGGGGGTTGGATTTTATAGGCCCTATTAATCCTTGATCTAGTGCAGGTCATAAATGGATTTTGGTTGCTACTGATTATTTCACTAGATGGACAGAGGTAGTTTCCTTGAAGGATTCCATAGAACCATCAGTTGTTGAATTCCTTGGTGGAATTGTATCTAGATTTGGTGCTCCTTCCACTATCATTTCGGACAATGCCAAGTCTTTTGTTGGAACCTAGATTTGTGCATGGGCAATGAATCACAATATCTAACTGAGCACACCATCAAATTACTATCCCTAGGGTAATGGTTTGGTTGAGTCTTCCAACAAGAATCTGATCAAAATCATGAAGAGGACAATAGAAGACAATCAAAGGGTCTGGCATAAGAAATTAAGAACTGCTCTGTGGGTTGATAGGATAACACCCAAGAGATCTATTGGGAATTCACCTTTTGTACTGGTATATGGTAGGGAAGCCAGACTCCCAATCTCATTAGAGTTCCTATCCTTGGAATTGGCTCATCAACAAGAATTGATTGAAGATAATGCCATGACAGTAAGAATGGCAGAGCTGATTGAACTAGAAGAAAAGAGAAATAAGGCTATGCAAACCCTATAGATGCATCAGTAGCAGATGAAGAGAAACTTTGATAAGAAGGCCAGGGTTAGGACTTTCAAAGATGGGGATCTAGTTTTGAAATGGGATGTAGATAGGGTGAAACTAGGAAGACATTCCAAGTTTGATGCATTGTGGAGTGGCCCTTATCTTATATCCAGTTGCAAGCAGGCCAATGCATTCCAGCTGAGTAGGCCAAATGGTGAGATACTACCCATTCCAATTAATGGGATCCATCTTAAGTCTTGCTTCTGATGAAATTGTGAAAACCATGTACATATCAGTTTAGGTTCCTTTTTGTTGTTTCCTACTTTCAATAAGTGCACAGGCACATGGCTCTCTCTGGGAGTTGCCAACTTTTCAAAGTTTTGGCAGTTTTGGGTCTATTGTTTCAACGTTTCAGAGACTAGGATTTCATTTGCTGGCCTTTCATGGTAGGGTTAGGGTTACATAACACTCAGAATGTATCTTATTTTTTGACTCTTTAGCCCAATGGATTGTTCACAGGCAACTGGTCATACACATAGCAGGCTTGTGTCCCCTATGAGTCGCCAAAAATGTTATCTTTTGTTCACCTGCCAAAGATTTAAATTTCAAATGTTTGGCTCGTCCAATGAGTAAATCCTGAAAATAATACTATTTTAATGCCAAGCCTTAGAACATGGCTCTACGGCCCGCAGGTTCTTTGCTGTCAGATCAAGTCAAATCGATAGTCAGCGCTATGTCACTTTTCAAAAGTTGTGTGAGTTTTACGTTCATGACATGGCACCCTGACGATGCATGTCTAGTGGGTCCAACGGGCTAGGCAACAAGTTTGGTGGGTCAAAAAGTGTTCACGATGGCGGGCGAGCATGTTTTGACGGCCAAAAGTCTTAAAAAGTGGTAAGGCGCCATGTCGCCAACAAAAAACCCACGAGTTTTCCTTTGGCAACATAGCGCCCAAATGGAAGATTAGACCAACGGTAGGGGCAATCAGACAGTTGGGTCCCATTTGTACCTCATCTACATAATCAGGAATCCCAACACCATGATGGCAAATTAGAGGGAGCCATGTGCAATCAGAGGACATGTCATCAGTTGGGCGCTATAGCGCTATGCAAATTTGACCTCGATTTTCTCATAGCGACATGGCGCCTAATCGGCACGTGGTCACTTCGAGGGGCAGGGTCTGGGATCTGCCAAGTCAACACTTCAAATGGCCAATAGGGAGGTGCCAAGTGTACGTGTTAGAGCACAACGTTTCACAAGCCCAGCAATTTTTAGAGGAAATGATGCGCAGAGTATCACATGGTTGTAATCGTCAGATTGAGACTAATCTACAGTGGGCGCCATCGTGCTATAAAGAACCACTCAGGAGATAACATTGGCGACATAGCACCCGACAAAAAAGGTTCTATGGCGAACTGTTCATTTGGTGAGCTGAAAAATTCAAAAGTGTGGCAGGGCGCCATGTCACCATTGAAAAACTCATGAGTTTTTCAATAGCGACATAGCGCCCAGCCAGCTAGAGGTTGTTTCTACGGTGAGTCGCAGCGTCGGCAACAAGGTTCGCGACAAAGGAAAGATCAATGGCAGGAGCTTCAGCCAGGCAAGTTTGGGTCCCACTTCGCCCAGTTGGAAGGGTCCTTGATCCACGCTAGCAAATAAGGACATGCCACATCTGCAAGGAAGAGCTACTCAATGAGCCAAGGTAGTACAAGTTGCCAAGATGATGCTATGCAAACAAGTGTGGGGACACCATGTGTATTATGGGGCCAGGGTTCTAACATGATTAGTAGGATCAAGGCAGGTCTTTGTGGCCATAGGATCAAGGTCAGATCTACGATTGGCACTATCTCACCTTCCAAGGTTGCACAAAGAATATGACGGCAACATAGCACCCTTCTGCCACGTGTCTGGTGAGTCTCAGTTGTCAGCGAGGATCCGTCAGACATTTGGTACATGGCCAATTCCTATTCATTGATGCACTAAGGAGGATGATCTATCTTTCTTACCGTTAGATCGATTCAGATCAATTACAGGCACCATCTTGTTATGGTGAAGCTGTGAGGTCTTTACCATGGTGACATAGCGCCGCAGTGACACATGTCAAGTGGGGCCGTGTTATCTCGTAAACTTCAGGGGTGATGCCAGGTATGCTAACGATAGAGGAGCAAAGTCTAGAGTATGAAAAGTCTTCACGATCGTTAGATTAAATCGTATCAACAGATGGTGCCATCTCGCTATGGTGAAGTTGTGTGATCTTTACCATAGTGACATAATGCCCATTTGCCACATGGATCAATAGAACCAGGTCTCACCAAAGTATGCTAGGTGTCATTCGAGTGTGATACAGTTGCTGAGGTGGCACTAGATTGGATGGGCCTGAGGGTAAAGCAAACATGAAACATGACGAGTCTTCACGATCGTCAGATCAGGGCAGATCAATAGAAGGCACTGTCTGACTATGGTGAAGTTGTGTGACCTTTACCATAGCGACATAGCATCTTGCTGACGCATGTCTCACTGGCAAACCAAAGTTGATGGTTAATGGCCGATAGTCGATGCAATCGACGTAGTCAACATGGTAGTTAATTTTGATGCTACGGCTAGATGATGGAAAGGTGGCGCAGTTAAGTTAAGACCATTAGGTGCTATGGCACTATCAAGAATCTTGAGGACTTTTTCAATAGCGACATGGCACCAAGTCAATATTAAGGGTGGTCAAACATGGAAGGGGTGTCTAGAACGATAGAAAGAAGGAATGTGATTGGCCCACGTGGCCCCGGTCAGCATGTGGAACCATTTGACCTCACTGATCCTGCTGATTCATGAACCTAAAAGGCAAAGGCGATTGATTTTGTTATGCGATCTAATCTTCATGATCAATCTTCACCTACCCGTAATGAATGCAGAATAAGGAAGAACACTCCACTATCTTAGTCGATCCATCTACCCAATCAAAACATCGATGGCACAGTTTTCAGTCTTCTTAGGACACCTGTTGCAACAAGGATCAAATTTTCCTCAAATTTCCATGATTGTCCTCCGTGGGACTTAATGGCAGGTAGCTGCACGGTCGCTTCAGCAGCAAAAGAACTCAATTACACATGAACTATAAAGGAAAATTTTATTGTTTTTTAATGAGGACCTTTTCTCTTTGATCTTCCTCTGCCTTTTGCTCTACAATTCTAGTATGAACTCCCTTGTGCCTCTAAACTATCTTATTCTCTATTTATCTCCTCCAGCCATTGAAATTGAAGTGCAAGAGTCCTTTGCCTTTGCCATTGTTTTGTGGAAATCTATAATTTGCATGACTGTATCTTTGCTGGCTTGTGAATGGTATATAAGTGAATTTCTTCCTTTTGTCATTCAACTTTCGTGCTGTCCTTCTCCCTTTTCCTCACCAAGAAGTAGATAGGTGTGCCCTGATAGTAAGAGGAAGCTGGCCTTCTCCTAAGACTCAACCTCGTAGTTCAAGTCCCACAGCTTGGAGGTTGTTTCCATGTTTCACTAGGTCATCCTCGCACATAGGCCTTGGACAAGGGTGCAAACCTAAGTGACAATAGTTTTTGGCACACCCGGTGGGACACATCCTTTCAAGATTTAAAGTCTACTGGTGTCAAGAAGAAGGATTCCCAGAGATTAATGCTGAAGAGGTAGTGCTAGCTTCAGTATTCAAGCCTCCAAGAGCTTGATTCTTCAAGTACTTGGTGACTCTGAACATCAAGAAATCTAGTTCTAGGCCAAAGTTGCAGTGATTCATGCCCAGAGCTGAAACAAGGGCATCTTCTAGAGGTAAATTTCAATATCAAGAGCTTTCTCTTTCAAATCCTAGAAGAAGGAGCACTAGAACTTCATTATCACCAGTTAGGGGTGTAATAACAATTAATATACCTGTAAGATTTGTCTCTACTCCTCCTATTGTTCGAACTCAGCCTAGATTGCCATCAACACTCATCAATAGAACACTTGTTTACATGGCACAGCCAAGAGTTCATGCTTTTGCTACCTTTAATGGTGGGAGTCCTCTATTGTTAGCCCAAAGACCTAATATACCAGTATCTGCACTAAAAAGTATACCTAATTTTACTGGTGAAACTTCCATCTCCCCTTTAGAGCATATCCAAGAAGTAGCCAATGTCTGTAGTATTCATGGTATTATAGAGGATGATGTTGCTGTCAGACTTCTAGCCTCATCTTTAAAAGGAAAAGCATTACAATGGTATAGAGGTTTAGCTCATGGTTCTATAACTAATTGGGATGGACTAGGAGCAGGATTATGCAAACATTTTGAGGACAAAAGTGACTATCTGTCACTTTTAGAGCAGTTGACTACTATAAAAAGAGGCCCCCGTGAATGTATGACTGATTTTAACTATAGATTTCAAAAGACATGGGATAGAATACCTACTACAGTGAAACCTACCTCTGGTAATGCCTTCTTGCATTACCTTAGAGCTTTTAACAGTGATATTGCCACTACAATCCAAACTATGGGAGGAGATACCTTGCCTAATGCTTATGAGATAGCCATAAAAGCTAAGAACATCTTGATAGAAGGAGGAAAATTGGTTCCAAGGCCCCCTATGCCTTTCTTTCCTGATGTTCCCAACCACCAACCAAAAATGGCCCCTATTCCTACAACTTCTGCATCACAAGCCCTTACTCCAGTTCCCCAAGCTTCCACATCCTCAAATGGGATAGATGAACTCAAAGAGATGCTCCAAGGTCTAGTGCAGAATACAGATAAAACAGAGAAGACCTTGGATAAAAAATTGCAAGAGCAGGGGAACGAGTTGAAGGACCAAGGGAAGAGATTGAAGGATAGTTTTTCTATGATACAAAAAATGAGTAACAAGGCGGTGGCCTTAGAAAAGCAGGAAGCTCAAGGTGGCAAGCCTCTCCAATTGTAATATCAAGCTCCAAATGGTGGTAGGTCTCCTAATCAGTGGAATAACTCTTTTGATTAGGGTAGGAAAAATAGTCATGCTTCTGCTTCAAGCCCAAATCAGAATAGAGCTATAGTCCCTCAAAATAACTTGGCCCAAGATCAAGATTTCTGTCCTTCCTGCAACTATTCTTATACCTATTGCATGTGCCAGAAGGTAGAATCTTAGTTGGCCCTGACTGACCAAGAACCTGCAGCAAAACAATCATACAAGGAGGATCATCCCAAGGAGGCCTCATATATTCAAGGACGTGATGATTTCTCTTTCATGAATTATCAGATTGAGAAGCATTGCAATGTAAACCAGGATTTTGTAGCTCATAACACAAGAAGCAAGAAGAGAGCTATGGAACATGCTACCCCTCCTTCTCCTAAGAAGACCTCAACTTCAAGTACTACACCTCATACACGAGTAGCAAATGAAAAAGCAAGTACTTTGCAGCAGCAAGGGCAAGATTCTAGGAAGAAAGATGCAGGTGATCCTTATGTTGCCCAGTCTCAACCTCTTATAAGTGCAACTCCCAAAGTTTCTACCAAAGTCCCTAATGCACCATTGAGTGTAGTAGAGAAAATGAAGAAGACAAATGTGAATATTTCTATGTGGGATGTTGTTGCTACCATACCAATGCAGAAGAGGATGTTGCAGCAAGAATTGGAGAAGATTGAACCCAAGGATCAACCATCTATCATGGAAAGTGCCACAAGTCTAGTACAACCAATAGGGTATGTGGAGAAAAATAAAAAGGTTAGACCTCCTCCATTCTATGTTTCTCTGATTATAGGGGGCAAGTAGTCCATAATTGCATGATAGATTCAGGGGCTAGTAGCTCAGTAATGCCTAGGTGTGTTGCTGATGCTTTAGGAATGAAATATGAGCCCATTGTTAGGGATGTGTTAAAATTAGATGGTAGTATTGTCGAAACTGTGGGTATCCTTAGGAATGTGGAGATGGCCTTACATGCATGCCCTGGTTGCACTGTGATTCAAGATATATCCGTTGCTGAGGTCAAGCCATACTTTGCTATTTGTCTGTCAAGAGACTTCACTACCCAAATTGGTGGATTCATATTTGCTGATTGGTCATATATGTCATTTAGGACTAGATATGGAGCCAATGCCTCAATTAGAGTAAAACCTCAAGCCCTTCATCACACTGAATCTTACAACCCCAATCCCATCAACATGAATTTCCCTATTCTAGAGATGGATGAAAATGACATAGTAAATGAGCCTACCACTCCCATAGCAGAGATTCTTGATTTCCTCTTGGATGAGTGGGAAAATGCATATCAGTTTGAGACTGATCTACGATGGGTGCCATCGTGCTATGAAGAATCGCTCGGGAGATTTCATTGGTGACATAGTGCCCGATGGAAAAGGTTCTACGGTGAACGGTTAGTTTGGTGGGCTAAAAAATTCAAAAGGGCGGTAGGGCGCCATGTCACCATCAGAAAACTCATGAGTTTTTCGATAGAGACATAGCATTCGGCTGGTCGGACGTTGTTTCTACGATGAGTCCCAATGTCGATGACAAGGTTCACGGCAACGAAAAGATCAATGGCAGGAGCTTCAGGCAGGCGAGTTTGGTTCCCATTTCACCCAGTTGGAAGGGTCCTTGATCCACGCTAGCAAATCAGGACATGCCACATCTACAAGGAAGAGCTACTCAATGAGCCAAGGTAGTACAAATCGCCAGGATGATGCTACATAGACCAATGTGGGGACACCATGTGTATTATGGGGCCAGGGTTCTAATGTGATTAGTAGGATCAGGGAAAGTCTTCATGGCCGTAGGATCAAGGTCAGATCTATGTTTAGTGCTATCTCGCCTTCTGAGGTTGCACGAAGAGTATGACGGTGACATAGCACCCTTTTGCCATGTGTTCAGTGAGTCTCAATTGTCAGCAAGGATCTGTCAGACATTTGGTATGTGGCCAGTTCCTATTTATTGATGCACTAAGGAGGATGATCTATCTTGCTCGCTGTCAGATCGATTCAGATCGATGATAGGTGCCATCTCGTTATGGTGAAGCTATGAGGTCTTTACCATGGTGACATAGTGCTTTAGTGACACGAGTTAGGTGGGGCCATGTTATCTCATAAACTTTAGGGGTGATGCTAGGTGTCCTGATGGCAGAGGAGCAAAGTGCAAAGTACAATGAGTCTTCACGATCGTCAGATTAAATTGTATCGACGGATGGCACCATCTCTCTATGGTGAAGTTTTGCAATCTTTACCATAGAAACATAACGCCCATCCACCATGTGGATCAGTAGGACTAGATCTCACCAAAGTATGCCAGGTGTCATTCAATTTTGATGCAGTTACTGAGGTGGAACCAAATTGGATGGGCCCAAGGGTAAAGCAAACACAGAACATGACAAGTCTTCACGAGTGTCAGATCAGTGCAGATCAACGGAAGGCATTGTCTCACTATGGTGAAGTTGTGTGACCTTTACCATAGTGACATAGTGTCTTGTTGATGCGTGTCTCACTGATAGACCAAGGTTGATAGTTAACAGCTGGTAGTCGGTACGATCGATGCAATCAACATGGCAGTTAATTTTGATGCTACGGCTAGATGGTGGAAAGGTGGCACAGTTAAGTTAAGACCATTAGGTGCTATGGTGCTATCAGGAATCTTGAAGACTTTTTCAATAGTGACATGGCGCCCAGTCAATATTAAGGTTGGTCAAACGTGGAAGGGGTGTCCAGAACAATAGAAAGAAGGAATGTGATTGGCCCACGTGGCCCCAATCAGCATGTGGAACCATTTGACCTTGCTGATCCTGCTGATTCATGAACCTAAAAGACGAAGGTGATCAATTTTGTTACATGATCTAATCTTCATGATCAATCCTAACCTACCTGTAATGAATGCAGAATAAGGAAGAACACTCCACTATCTTAGTCGATCCATCTACCCAATCAGAACATCGATGGCGCAGTTTTCAGTCTTCTCAGGACACCTATTGCAACAAGGATCAAATTTTCCTCAGATTTCCATGAATGTTCTCCCTAGGACTTAATGGCAGGTAGCTATAGGGTCACTTCAGTAGCAAAAGATCTCAGTTATGCCTGCACTATAAAGGCAAATTTTTTTTTTTTTTAAGGAGGACCGTTTCTCTCTAATCTTCCAATGCCTTTTGCTCTAAAATTCTAGTGTGAACTCCCTTGTGCCTCTGAACTATCTGATTCACTATTTATCTCCTCTAGCCATTGATATTAAAGTTTAGGAGTCCTTTGCCTTTGCCATTGTTTTGTGGAAATCTGTAATTCGCATGACTGTATCTTTGCTGGCTTGTGAATGGTATATAAGTGAATTTCTTCCTTTTGTCATTCATCTTGGTTTTCTGATCTGTATGTGGTTATTTGATTAAAGCAAGTCTAGATGTGTATATCCTTAGTTTCATTCTAGTTCAGTAGCACATGTATGGGCAGAGAATTGGTCCGAACACTCTATTTTGGTGCATCACCTCCTTAGATTAGACTAGGTAGATTTTCTTTCATGCTCTCCTTCTCCCTTTTCCTCACCAAGAAGTAGATAGGTGTGCCCTAATAGTAAGAGGAAGTCGACCTTCTCTAGAGACTCAACCTCGTAGTTCAAGTCCCACAGCTTGGAGGTTGTTTCCATGTTTCACTAGGTCGTCCTCGCGCATAGGCCTTGGACAAGGGTGCAAACCTAAGTGACAACAAAACCTAGAGAAAATTGAGAGAATAAATAAAAAATATAAAAATTATATCCTTTCCCATCATCATAAAAAGTTAAGGAAAAGAACCATTGTCTCCAAGATTATATATGTCATACACAATCTCTACATGAGCTGCATGAGGGAGATCTTAGGTTGTGATGCAAGTGATGACTTTTTTTGGTAAAGTGACCAATTATTGCCAACCTATCATATGCCATATTACCTTCTCAAAGGGTGTGTTACACTAAAACTTATCTACCATGTCAAGAAGTTATTTACTTTTAATGCAGCTATCTTTGGCTTCCCATCCTAGGGTACTGACACCTTTCAACAGCATAATTATATTCTTTGTGTTAGCTTCTATAATTATTTTCTTGAAAAAATGTGTGATCGCATGTTCAACTTTACAAAAAGTTCCAAATACTACCACCACCTACATAGTTTGAATTTTGAAATTCTCAAAATTAAAAGATGATAGGATGTTTCCTAAAATGTCTCTAATGAGGCCTCCCACCCCCCTCTCTTGCATGAACTAGATTAAATAGTGATGATCCATAAAAATTTAATTTGAGTCATCTAGGATTGAAGGGGGCTTGAACATATGAAATATTTAACATCAAAAAAGAATTAGAAACATGGATGTGTAAATTAGGAAATAATAGAAATCTTCAAAATTCATAGAATACCTTTTAATATTAAAAATATGGTATGGTAATTTAATAATCATTTATCATTTTCATTTTTCTTTTCTATTTTGAATGAAAAATTATATATTAATATATTTTTTGGTAAACAAAACCCTTATTCAAACCCACGAGCTTAATAGTCTAGCATAAGTACAAAGTGTATAAGCATAATGACCCAATAAAATTTGAAGCTTGATGTTAGCTTCATGAATAGAATATTCAAACAATAGTCTAAATGGGTTACCATAAATATTATTCTTATATTTATATCTTTTGATATTTTTATCTGGCAGAATAAAAGATTTCAAACCTATGTCCTTGTTCCCCCTACAAACTATCCAGCAATATGTTGATGGCACCTTCTTATTGGGCATCTTTTTAGTCCATGAAGACAAGGAGTGAAAAATATTCTGAATCAGTATGAGTAGGTTTCAGGATAATTTATAAACTATCAAAAAAGGAAAGTGTATTTTTTAATATGGACACTAGCTTGAGAGAAAAGGTGACTATAATATTGGAATGTAAGGAGGTAAGTCTTCTAGATACCTATCTTGGCCTCCCATTCATAATTAGAGAAGTTTCCAAATAGTAATGGAATGGCCTAATTGAAAACTTCCAAGAAAAACTTACAGGCTAGAAAGGAAAGATCTTGAGTAGCACAGGGAAATTCCAACTTCTTTTTGTCACTTTGTAGGGCATTCTAGCATATTTCCTCTCTATTTTGAAACTTCTTGGAAGGTATAGGGACATTCTTAAAAAAATCCAAATAAATTTCTTATGGTCAAGTTTTGAAGAGAAATCTAGAATAAGGTTGGTGTGGAGGGAAAAAGTATGTCAATCTAAGGCCCTTGAGGGATTGAATATCATGAGGATAGGGCATATGAATAAGGCTCTCTAGACTAAGGTTAACTGGATATTGATGAACTCCTTGGGTAAATGCTACAATATTGTGAATTCCAACTATCTTGGAGGTCACTCATTCCAACCCTTCCTCTAGACCTATGCTCTTCCCCAGGGTTCTAAAATTTGGAACGATGTGGTGCACACCCAAAAAATTCAAAAGATGGGTACTCACTCAGTTGTGGGGCATGGAAACAAAATTGACTTCTAGGAAGACCAATGGCTACAAGATGAACCCCTCATGCACACTAGGTTCCAACCCTTGAGATATGCTTGTACTAGACATAATGGTAGTCTGATTCGAAGCTATATCAACCCCAAAAGATAAGGGAAAATAATTCATAATTAGGAGAATACTGGGACATGGCTTACTCTGTAACTCCAAAACCTTCTCTAGAGTTATCGAATCCCTTCCACCTTGGTTGGTGACTCTTTGGTTTGGATACTTAACCCCCTCTAGACACTTCATTTTGAAATCTACTTATCTTTGTTTCCTTGGGGGGATATGGTTCAGGGGGATTGGAGGAAGGTCTAGAACCCATACATATTGCCAAAGATAAATTTCGTTTGGAGGATGGCCTTACATTGGAAAATTCTCACCATTGATAATCTTCAAAGGAGAGGTTGTCAATTAGCTAACTATTGTGTGTTATGTTACAAAGAAGTTGTATCCATCCCACACCTTCTCATCCACTGCCCTTTTACATTGGATGTTTAGAAGGTGGTCCTTGTGTTATATGAGGTCCAATGGTGTGTTAATGAGAAATTATATCAATTTGTTCATGGAGCATCTAATCACCCATATCTAAGAAACTTATGGAGAATAATTCCCCAATATGTCTCATGGAAAATATGGAAGGAATGAAATAATAGAATCTTCAAGGAAAAAGCCACTCCTAGTTTAGTAGTGGTGTAGTAGGTTACAAGACTCTTAAAATATTGTAGTGGGATGTGGCAATGAATGACCCCCTCAACCCCCTAGGAAGACTAGATATGAAGTGGGTGTCCTCTTGGGACTTAGGCCCAATGGTGGCACTATTTGATAACTCCAAAGCTATGGCCTAGTGTAGAATGTCATGGCACCCCTCTCTTGAGCCATGGATATAACATAATTTTGATGGATCGATAGTGGCTGGAAGGACAATAGTTAGGGGTGTCTTATGGAATAGTATGGGGGGAGTTGGTGGTATCATAAACTAGGAACTATAGAGAGGAATTGAAAAATAAATAGGAATCTGTGTCTCTTCTATGGGGTATGATAATTGTGATATCTAGAGGAATTAACAGATTGGTAATCGAGGGGGATTCAATGTTGATTATTAAAGTAGTGAAAAGAGAGGGTTGGTGTAGGTGGAAGATCAAAATGATAATAGAAGAAATTCTCAAGTTTATGGAGGGGTGTGAAGAGATCCACATGGACCACATTTACCATGAAGGAAATAGAGCGGTGGATGAGTTGGAGAATTTTGGCCATAACGTTGTGTGAATAATAAAATGGGAGGATGTTAGCCAAACTCCATCATCAACTCAAGTGATGATGAAATGTGAGCATACTTCTCACAATTTTATATGAATCATTACAAAACATGGTACATCTTTATGAATTCATGTGGGTAGGAAGGCCATCAAACTTTTTTTCATAAAGTTAAATATTGGCAAGATTACATGAGGATTTTATTTTGTAATCCTCTCGCCACCAACATTAATTACTTTAGGAAAAGGAAGAGTGGCGCAAATCTATTCAAATGAAAAAAATTGACAAGGTTGGATGACAAGGACAATTTCACTAAATGTCACTCCAACTATAGCTAGCAATGGTTGATTTTAGAAGGCAAGTTACTAATCACACATACCAATAATAGAGGGATTTCAAAAAATGGGAAATCTTGCAAACTCATGATGAGTTTTGGTTGCCTTAAAATTTTCATCTTAAGTGTGATTTCCTTAATTTTCCATGGCTTCCATAATTTGATTTGGAATAAGGAGATCTTGGTAAAATCTAAGAAGTTAGTGGTTGAGCTTGGTGAAGAAATGGGTGCTAGTGACTGCATTGAACTAGTGAAGGTTGAGGATTACATTTGAAAAAGTGACGCTACTTAGGTTTATCTATAGGAAGGAGGATTAATGTTGTTCATGGAAGGAATGGAATAGCATGATGAGCACATCTTGATGCAATTCATCAACTCTTGGACTGACAAGAAGGTAAACATCAATGGGATGGCATTTGAAATCATGGTAGAGCTTGTTGCTAGGGTTGGAGAGTTGTCCCTTGAGGGAAATAAATGGTGCAAGTAGGTAAAAGTATCTCATGAAACTAGTCTGAGGTAGTTCTTTAGACCTAATGAGGAGTCAGTTTGCATGCATGGTAGGATTTCCTTTGAGGATCTTTCGAAGCCTTGGGATGTGATTTTATATGCCATTATGAGGTATATTACCCTTGAAGATCGATTCTAGGTATTGTATTACTACCATTTCCCCATTCTCAACAATTTTAGAAACCATGATTTAATTTCTTTTCCATACCTTATTATGTATTCCATGGAAGACTATGTGTTTAAGGGTAGGAAAAAGGAGGACAACAAACCCTTTTATATTATCCATTAGCATTTCATGCAAAATCTTTACAAACATCACCTTGCCTTAAACCCATCGCTTTTGGTCAACCCACTAGCTACTATTACTCTGCAAGTCTCAATGCATCCTAGCCCTAGCTCAAGCCATAAAAATCCAAAAAACCCCTAGTTATGAAGTGAAAATAAGTCTAATATATTCTAATACAGACATGAGGAGGAGTAAGAAAACTACTAGGAGATATAGTAAACAAATCCAAATGGAGAAATTCAAGACCCCCCTAAAGAAGAATTTAGTTATGAATCTAGTAAGAGTGAGAAAAATATGACCAAAAGGAAGAGGCCACACCAGGATACTAGAAAGAAGGTAGCTTCTAGCCTGCCTAGCCCCTCACATATCTCAAACACCTTGGAAGTCATCCCATCCTTGAATAAAAGTAGGGGGGAGGGCATCACCTCCCCCATTAGAGGCACTCCCAAAGGTGGGGGGAAGAAAGGGAAATATAGTCATGGTCAGAGCCAAAGCAAGGCTCAGCTAGAAAGGCTAGAGAACTTGATGAAGGAGCTGGTGGATAACCAAATTGGAATTTGCCAAAAAATTGACACCTTGGCATAATTCACAATGAAGGTAATGCATTATTTTTCCATCACTCTCTATTTCTCGTAGGTTAAAAATGACAAGAAGGATATGGGCAATGAGAGTGAAACTACCTACTCCATTTATGGTTTCCTAGCGAAGGATCGACTAAAGACACTCCTTGATAAACCCATTAAAGATGAGGTGGTGGAATTAAATAGGGAGGAGCTTGAGGAAAAGAAGAATGAGCAATGAGGAGAAAAATATAGAAACTAGCCCTAGTTCTATTTTTTTTGGTTTTTTATGTTTTGGAACCCACTAAACTTGTTGCCCTATGAGGCTTTTTTATGAATATGATTAGGAACTTGACTAATAGCCGTAATATGTCTCCTTTTTGCTAGTATAATTTTCTATTTTATATCACTAATACATTATAGGTCAATTTTTGACATTTTTATTTTGAGCAAGCCCTTAATTGGCTTGTTGAATAATTTTTATTTTTATTTTATGCCCAAGTTGTTCAAAATTTTGACCAAATTTGGCTTTCCCAATTTGGTCAAAATTTTGACCAAATTGAGTTCATAATTAAAAAAGAAAGAAAAAAAGTGCGATCACTTTCTTATTTGGCTAGAGGATGTTGGATGTGGTCTGCGTACGCAAAAGTCATTTGAGGTAAGAGAATTTTGCATTGATCTATTTTTATTTAGGTTTTCTTTCTAGAACTTGGTGCCCTATGAGGCATTTTTATGAAAATGATCAAGAACTAGACTAATAGCAGCAATATGTCTCCTTGTTGCTAGTATAATTTTCCATTTTATATCACTAATACATTATAGGTCAATTTTTGACCTTTTATTTTGACCAAGCCCTTATATATATATATATATATATATATATATATATATATATATATATATAAATAATGCTTGAGTTGGTCAAAATTTTGACCAAATTGGGTTCATAATAAAGAAGAAAGAAAAAAGTTCCATCACTTTCTTATTTGGCCAGAGGAGGTTGGATGTGGTTTGCATGTATGAGAGTCATTTGAGGTAAGAGCATTTTGCATTGATTTTTTTTTATTTAGGTTTTATTTCTAGATCCTCTCATCAACACTTCAAATATTTTTCTTTCTTATTTTAATGCATGATTGTGATAGTCATGTCCTTGGAGTCTTAATCGCTAAACATCATGGGGTTTTCCTTAATGCATATTGTCGATGCTTGAGCCTTTACATGCCTTTGTATTAATTCTGGTAATGTTCTACCCCTATTTTTTACTTTATAGGAACAACTTCACCCATGGTCTTAGTTGAGCATCAAAACCCCAACATCATCAATTTACTTATATTGAGCTAATAAAATGCCAAACTCCATACTTAGCATTACAATGTCTCTATCATGAGCTATAGTAAGTCTGTTCATGCACAAACACAGTAGAATTTCACAAGTGTGTCACAATTACTATAGTGGAGGACTATGGGAAAAAAATGTATATCAATGTTCATAGCAATCTTGTTAATGTTTATAAGAAGGAATAAATATCCTTGAAATTTCATAGTAAAACATATGCAAGAACTATAATATAGATTTAAAATAAAAACATAAGTAGAAAATATAGACTAGATATTGTATGTCACTTTTAAACATTTACATGTGGCAATAGTAATATAGATAGGGGGAAGGAATGCAAATGAATTAGACAGTACCCAAATCCTTGAGGACTATGATCTCTTTATGCAGATTTTAACTTTCACTTTATTCTATTCTTCTACTAAGTTCTTGTTTTACTTAATGCACATTGTCGATGCTTGATTGTATGTGCATTTGTATTGATTTTGGTAATGCTCTACCCATGTTTTGTACTTTATATTGACATTTTGATAAGGAAGGATAATTAAAGGACATTCTATTAATGTCTGCAAATTACTTGAGTAGGTTAATTGCACTCAAAATATAATACAAGGTTTTAGCAAACATCTATATAGTATATTGTGAATTGTGAGTTTTGTTTTCAACTTTTGAAGGCTTGTGATTGTCCTCTTTATCAAGTAGGACCAAAATTAGAAAATGATAATGTTTTAAACTACTTTGTGTTGTATCATTGATGTAATCAACATAATAAAAAAATGTCAATGACTGCAAGTGTAAACCAAGGAATGAGTGAATATTGTAACTCTCTAACTTTTCTTTGAACATTACATTCTTCTTTAATTACCCGAGTTTGGCTATTTAGGTACAACATTTTCCTTGAGAAAGTAGGGCCAATCTTCAATGATATTGGGAGACCACTCTCTCCCATTATAAATTTTATGTCTCCCCATGATTCAATTCTTGCTTGTAGCTCATTTAGCATATCAATGGTACAACTCCATCATTTCCCTTCTTTCTGCTTAAGTTATCGAGAAAATGGAATGATAAGGTTATGTAAATTGAAGTTAGATTGATTTTTTAACAAATGCATATAAAGTTTGAATTTTAGAAGGAAAGTAGAATATCATTTTTCTTTTATATTTTTAATTAATGTTAGGGGATTTCAGAAATATGATTTAAAACATAATTTAATTAAATATAATAAATAGATAGATCTTTTTTAAGGTTCTTATTACATCTTAGCATAATAGAAAAATTGATATAGCTACATACATATTCCAGAATCTAAATAATAAAATAATAAAAGTCACTCAACCCATGCTTATTGACTTAACTCAAGATCTTGCACAAAAATAATGCAAACCAAGAAAAATAATCATCGATAGCTTTCATTTTAGCATTCAAGTTTCCAAGATTGAACACCCTCACTTATAGACCTCATATTATTTCAACACCATGTTCTTGCTTATGAGCTAATAGTTCTTGAGGTGCATTTTCTTGTAAAATATTAATTTTGTTCAACAATTTACTAAGAAGCATAAATGTTGTCACAAATATAGTGACTCTAATCTTCTTTGGGAATTTCTCCATTATTGAGCTCAAATTCATGCCTCCAACATTGTGACCCACCAATATTACCTAGACCCAAAAAATTAAAACTAGATGGAAGTAAAATAGATCATTATTTAGAGGAAAAAATAAGAAGTGGTGTAGATATCATACTTTTTGGTGGGGAGGAAGAGAGTTGAGAAAATCAATAAGTGGCTGAATTATGTCAAACCATGTCTAAATTTGATGGGCATCCATTGGGTGAATTCCATAGGAGGCAAGATCTATTGTAGTGGCATCATGGAATGCCTTTCTTAGGGGAGGGAAAAGTTTGTACCAACACCAAGCTCCATGACATCCTCCATGAACCAACACAAAGTGTGTGCTTACCCCTACCATTTCCTTTGCCTCCATCACTAATTTTATTTAATGAATTTACTCTTTCACAAGACCTGATTATAAACAAAGGGAGAACAAATACAATATATATATGACATCATTCCATGTCATGTCAATAGAAGAAAAAGATAAAACACATCCATTTCACAGGTAAGTGAAAGAAAGTAGAAAGTAAAGCTTATTAGCATCACAACTTATTTGAAAATATTGACCTCTAACATGTGTCATCATTTTTTAAAAGAGAAACCATTAGGGAAAAGGGAACAAATACAATGGATATATTATAACATTTCATATGAATTGAAGAAAAAGTCTTGAATGGTGAGATATATCCAAATCAAATGATCAGGTAAATCAAGAAATCAAAGATAATTTGCATTAAAAATATTGACTGCCAACATGACTTATTATGAATACATCACATCATCTCACATTTCGTCATATTGAACACATAAAATTACATTCAAGACTAACAACTTCAATTTTGTTTGAAATAACCATCTACTGCCAACATGTGTCATCAATAGTTGATTATAAGAAAAGATGAATGCAAATTATAGATATATCATATCATATTACATGAATTAAAGGAAAAAATGGTGAATGATGAAACATATCTATATGACATGATCATGTGAATAAAACAAGTCAAAGATTACTAGTGTTACAATTTGGTTCCAAAATTTTAAACAAACTAAGAACAAATGTACTTAGGGTTGAGTGTCTTTTGGAATATTATAAGTAATGGAAAAGATGAACATTATGCATAATAGAGAACATCTTACCTAGTGTAGTACAAGATTGAATAATTATACCTATAGAATTTTATCATCTGTAAGGTACAACGTTCATCAATTGTGTGCTTAAAAGGAAATATAAGGCCAATAAAATATGAGATCATTGTCATGGCATCTACATCAGACCTAATGAGGGAAATGATACCTATCTTTTTCCTTTTTAATGAATATTTCCATAATGCAATTGAAGACGCAAAGCATACAATAGTTGTGTAGGATGTCCAATATTTTAATATGGCAGTTTAGTAAAATATAAGATTATTGTCATTGTGTCTATGTCAGACCTAATGAGAGAAATGATACATGCTTTTTTTAATTTTTCATGAATGTTTTAATAAATAAATTAAAAACACAAAGCATACAAAAGTTGTGTAGGATGCCCAATATTTTAATATGGCAAGCTAGTAAAATATGAGACCATTTTCATGGCATCTACATTGAACCTAATGAGGGAAATGAACACCATGTTATTGCTTCTGAGCTAATAATTCTTTAGGTGCATTTTCTTGTAAAACATTAATTTTGTTGAACAATTATAAACTCTTAGAAAATGCATTGTTGTTTTCTATTAGCATTGTTGGGCTTCCCTTGAACAAAATCAAAATGAAGAGGCATAAATGAAACAAAAATGATGGCATTTCCTTCATGGAACCGATATCTTCTTCTTGTGTCCCTAAGCTAGACAATAATTTCTATTGGTTCTCATAAAAAACTAAGTAATTAGCTCTTTGCCACTAGCAAAACTTATCAATGGGAGAAAGATAGTCCAAAAAAGTAATACATATGAAATGGGAGTTTTGTTGATGCCATAGATGGAGATATAATGGAGCATATTTATAGGGGTGAGATGGGTTGATCATTAGGTGAGAAATGTGATAAATAAGCATGAAATGCAAAGGTGGTATGTTCAAAAAGAATAATGGTAAATTTGAGAAAGGTTACCAAATTTTTCTTTCAAAACCATGTGTACATATAAACATTAAGTAAAACATGTCTAATATTTTTGTAGATATACACATTAATTAGACCAAATTTTTATTTCAAAACCATATGTGCATATATAAACATTAAGTACAACATCTCCAATACTTTTGCAGATATAAACATTAAGTAGATGTCCAATATTTTTGTAGATATACACATTAATTACACCAAGTTTTTCTTTCAAAATCATATGTGTAGATATAAAAATTAAGTATAACATATCCAATATTTTTGCAAATATTCAAATTAATTAGACCAATTTTCTCTTTCAAAGCCATATGTGCAGATATAAACATAAAGTACATGTCCAATATTTTTGCAAATACAAACATTATTTACACCAAATTTTTCTTTCAAAACTATATGCATAGATATAAATATTAAGTATAAAATGTCCAATATTTTTGTAAATATACACATTAATTACACCAAAATTTTCTTTTAGAATGTGATATTTTTTCCTATGAAGAAAGACTACACCTAGCATTATGAACCTAGAACAAAAGAAGAGATAATAGATAGATTCTGATCTTAGTTCAGAAGAAAAGTTGGTAACGTAATTGTCCTTGCAAATGTGTAAGGGCTTGAAGAATTGAAAATTTCTAATCACAAAAACCTAGAGTTATTATAGGAAACATGGTAGGGGGAATGATTTTCACCAATTGGTGAATGTGGATTTCCAACTGGAGGAACATGGAGGTGTGAATATACTAGCTAAGTATAATTCTCCCATGGAAGAAGATGATCCTATGGTAGAGAACACAATTAAAGATGATGTTATTGGTGTAGTTGATAATGTGCCAGAGGACATGATTGAAGAAGATGGTATTGGCATAGCTGATGAAGATGATCATGATGATGGTACTAGTGTATCTTATAATGATGATGAATATAGTCTTGATATACCTATACTTGAGAAGGCATGCGAGCCCCTCTACCAAGGCTCCCAAAAAACTCTTCTATTAGCTATAGTGTTTTTGGTTAACTTAAAGGTTATGAATGGTTTATCCAATGTAGCAATGTCACCTATGCTAAGGTATGATGGTTATTTCATCTTCAATATTAGCATACCATTATTATTCATTATATTAATAGTTCATATTTACTATTGTAGGTTGATAGGTGAGCTTTTGTTACCACCATCAAATATTCTGCCTCATTCATACTAAGAATTATCTAACATTATCAATCAAATTGGAATAAAGTATCAAACAATACATGCATGTCCCAGTGATTATATTTTATATCATAAACAACATGAATTTGGAATAGAATGTCATGATTGTTAGATTAGTAGATATGAGTCAGATCAAATAACAAAAAAGGTGTCTCACAAGGTTCTTCAACACATTCCCATTATTCCACATGTTGAACAATTATTTAGCTATACTATCTTGGCACAATTTATTGATTACCATGCACACAATAGAAGTTAAGATGACATTATGAAAATTCCTACAGATGGTTTTATATTTAAAGACATAGAAAAAACATGGCCACACTTTAAAGAAGAGCTTCATAATCTCACTTTCATTGGCATTGGATGGTTTCAATCCATTTGGTGATATGAGATCTGTTTACTCAGTGTGGCATATTTTTGTTATTAAAAATAGCATTTCTCCTTGGATGTCCATAATGAGGGACCACATAATGTTTTCAACGATTGTACTGGGTATTTTTTCATTTAATAGTTATCTCAATTAATTTATAAATAGGGCATCAAAATGCTCACAATAATTATGTAATGTTTATGTTCATTCAACTACAAGGTAGGTGCCATGTTAAAGATATGAATGTGTATATTGAGCCCCTTATTGATGAATTGTTGGAGTTATGGAATGGAGTCACTATGTATGACATCTCTAGACCAATAGGAAAAAAAAAACTTCAATTCCATGCAATTCCTATATGGAGAATTAATGAAGCCCTTAGGATAACTTATTTTTGCAATATGTTATATTTTTAAGGTCACATATTTTTGGTATGCTATAGTGCTTACACATTATTGGTGTATGTATAAGTAGTGCATGATAATTGTAAATGATCTTTTAGGTTTTCAAACAAAGGGAAAATTCACATGTCAAATTTTTAGTTTGAAGATAAAATCTCATCATTCAAGAAGTTTAGGAAAGCATGTGTTTGATGAGTTTAAGCACTTTCTCCACAATAATCATAAGTATCGAATTAGTAGAAAAAATATTTTTAATGGAAAATAAGAGACAAGACCAAGGCCCTGAAGAATGACATCTCATATTTAGAAGTTTGAATGTGATTGACTAAATCACCGAGGTAATGTTTATCAGATTTTTTTGTTTAAAATTTATATTTTGATATTTTCTTTTATTTAGGAATGATGTAATGGATGCTTGTGAAGGTCATCAAGGCATCAATGACCAAATTTCTAGAGGAATAAAACGTTATCCTACTCAATTAGTAGGTTACCATACTACAAGAATCTCCTAATCGTGCATTTGTTTGATGCTATACATATTGAAAAGAATGTAATAGAGACACTATGGAAAATATTGGATGGAAGGTGTGATAGAGAAAAAAATGTCAAAATTTGTAATGATATTCATGAATCTAAACATGAACTAAAAATTTTCATTGATTCAAATAACAATGGAGATTGCATAAATATGAGTTCCCTTCCTTGGTTATTAATGGAGCAAGAAAGTGATGCATTAAAAGAAGTCATAAAAAGAAAAACCCATAGTTTTTGCTACAAATATAAGTAGTTCTATATCAGAGATAGACAATCTTGGGCTAGGGTTGAAAATATATGATTGGTATACATTCATCAAGGTAAGTCATGTTCTATATTTACAATATATTTGTAAAATTGTGCATACATTTTATTGTATTATTTTATAATGTATTGAAAAGATCATTTTTAATAATTGCAACATAGCCCATCTCTATCCCTCCCACACAATTTTACAATAGTATTAAACAAGTTATATATGATCTTTGAAAATATATGAGAATAGATGTGTTATTTCTTAGATTTATTATACATATATTATATTTATAACTTTCTTTAAATTTTTATGTAATTTGTCGTATAGTTTTATTTAAAATCTCATTTATATGTTTTTGCATGTTGAAACTATTTTAGGTGGTTATCATCTAAAGAAATTGATAAAAAATGATATAAATATTTGGAAGAGAAAAATTCTATAGCTTATGTGTGAAATGCAAAAGTTTCTACCTTCAACTTTTTTCAATACTCAAGAACACTACATCATGCATTAAGTTGAGGAGATTGAATTGTGTGGACCTGTACAAACTAGTTCAATGTGGATGGTTGAGAGGTATTTTAAATTTATGAAGGGCTTGGTTCAATAAAGAGGACATCTTGAGGGTTCTATGGTAGAGGGATATATGGTATACCAAACCATGGTGTACATTAGTAAATAGTTTTCCAAGTTTGCATCAAAGATCCATGTAGATCACATTTGAGATCCTAACTCCATTAAAAAATTTGAAGGGGAGTACCTAATGGGTAAAGGTAGATTGAGGAAAGTGAAAAGTAATTATAAGATGTTATTTTAGTTAATTAATTCTTATACATCATCAATATAAGTTGTTTCTAGTTGGCCTAGTTATTTTCTTTATCATTAGTCATGAGTTGGATGCACTACATTTGTATATTGCAAACAATCTTTATTGAATTATGGTATAGATTCACTAGTCTCAAAAAAAATAGTTTCTCAATGGTGTTGCATCATTGGTTAAAGAATCTCATCTTAATGGAGATCACAATATTATGCTAATGGTAATTGATCTAGCATATGGCTTAAGAGATAGAAAGGTACATATAAGATTACTAATCATGACCCATAAGTTTAATATCAACTCATGGATCGATGCAAATAATCTTGACATGTTAGAATAATTGTAGATCAAACACCCCAAAACTATGTACTATCATAGCTGTAGATTTTGCATAAAACATTTAGATGAAACAAAAAAAACTTGTAATTCTGAGATAAGTGCAGTCTTCAAGGTCACCAATATTTTATCTAGAAATTGCATACATCCTCAAAAATTTGAAAATCGATACTAGAGAATTTTGGATGATATACTTTAATAATAAGACTATTATTGAACATGATAGTGGATTCACAACGATTAATACAATGTCATTTAAGGTAGTTGGAGATGAGCCCTATGTTCTTCCAAGCCAATCTGGACAAGTGTTTTACTTTGTATTTCCACATAAATTGGGTTGATTAGTTTTTGTTAGGCATGATCCAATAGGAAGGTTGGCAAAGTATAATGTGATGGAAGAAGAAGATATTGAAGAATCAGAAGACGATATAAATGATGATCACGAACAACAATTACATAATGATAAAGAAGAAGAAGCTAACGATGATTTTAGTGATTTTGATGATGATGGTGATGATGATTACGATCATGATCATGGTGATGAAGATGGTGATAATCAAGGTGATGATGGTCCTGATGATGATGGTCACAATAATGGTTATGAAGATGATGATGTTGATCAAAGTGACAAGTACAATAGTGGTGATGATGATGATGACATGGATGAAGATGATGATCAATGATATGATTAATGAAATATATGTTGAGGTATGATCAATGTCAAGTATGATGGAGTGATTTATTCATATAAATTTGTTTGACTTGTATGTTTTTATAATTAAGTTATTATATATTGAACTCTACTATCATGGAGTATATAAAATGATTTTGCATAGCTACCACACATAAATTAGAGGTAAAGAATTATAAAATATATAATGATTTTGATGAATGCATCATGTAATTTTTAACTTCTACATAATTTGTAGCATATATATCATATAATTTTTGGCTAAGCCATGATAAATGATTTACATATGCAGGCTATTTAACACCTTTGACTAGGATCATGCATAGCAATATAAATCAATGGGTGTAAGTCAATAGAGCCTATAAATACAATTTTTTATTTCCATATCTCCTCTTTACCATCAACATCAACTTTAGTCCTTGTATGCCTCTCATTTTATGGATTGCAGGTATCAGCAAATAGGTATTTTTCTGATGTGTCCTCCTTGAGTGAGGAAAACACGAGAATAGAAAATGAAAGTGAGACATCTAGTAGGTCTAAAATAGGGAGATCAACTAGAGGTCAAAAGATTAGAAAAAAATCAATAAATGAATGCAATTTTTACTTGTTGAGGGAGGGATCATGTTCTTATGATAATGAAAGAAAAGGTGATAGAAAGGTTCCATTAAGGTACACACATCTTTAGAAAGAATGGGTACCCAATGAAATACCTCCAGATAACACAAATTTTTCTATTAACGAAAGGACATATCACATAGCTTCATCTTAATTACAAGGTTTGGGCCTATTTTCCATGGATGGCATAAATGTCACTTATAATAAATGTTGAATTGATGGAGTATGTAGGATCTTGTTACAATTACAATAACTGGATGTGGATTGTGCAATATTAAAAAACTATACATAGGTATACATTGTCACCAAATTGTATACAATGAAAAGAAAATGATAAAATTAAAAGGCTCGGTATGTATATTGATGGAAGGACAAAAACAATAGGGAATATTGCAAGATTTATAAATAGTTCTCGACTTGTGTCAAATAATATGTAGCCAAATTGTATATTTGAGGCACACAAGGGAAATTATATTTTGTATGTGTGATAAAATCAATAAGTGTAGGGAAAGAGCTTCTGATAGATTACAATTTTAATCATGTAGATACAACAAAATTCACTATCATGGGACTGGTTAGTACAATATTTAAACTGATTGCCTCTAATTAATATTGACTCCCATAGACAATATAATATTTTATTAATAAATGTTTTTACTAATTCTATTACTTTCATTTCACTTTTGATTGCTAAGAATTATTAATCTTTGTCACAGGGTGAGATGTATCCACCAGAAGACACATGCAAGAATCAAGCATAGACAACTTCTTTGACATAGGTAAACCTTAATTATTGTAATTGTACAAATTATATAGAAAAAAATTTCATGTTATTATGTTCTTTTCTTTATGGAATTGGAGTTATTTTGATGGAATTTTACAAATATTGATGTCACAACTTGATACTTCTTGATAGGGAAAAGCAAAAATGAGAGGAGATGAAATTTGATATGATATTGAGGAATAATTTTTAGATGGCATCGCATGTAGTGCTAACCCTGTCTTCATGGCCAGTCAGCTAAATAAAAAAACATAGTAATGAAATGCCTAATCTTATCCTCGAACAAAAAAAAAAGGAGGAGATAGAAGCACTGAAAGACGAATTGATACATAGAGTCAATTCTTTGAAGGTAAGCAACAATTAATCTTAAGAAATAATAAAAGTTCAATAGATGTTTATATTTAATACTATCTTATGGATCATGATCTATAATATTATATGTTCTTCTTATAGGATTTTTGGATACTTGTGAGAGCACGTGGTCAATATGGTGAGGGTTGTAGTGCACAACCTTCATTTAAATAATCCTTAAACCTTTAACCATTGATTTAACCTTTGGGATGCTTCTAGCTAGTATCCCATTTTATCTTTATCCATCGAAAATGTCTTTTCTAACAATGTATTATTCATCTTATGATGAAGCATGAACACCTTCTTTGGTTACCAATTCGATATTTTTGACTACATTGTTGGCAACAATGAACTTGCATACATCTTCTATACCAAGTACAGCTGTTAAAACATTATTTTTCCATATTTTTTAGGTGCTAATAATGCATTGTTTTTTTTTGTTGGATTTTATTGTCAAGGACCTTATCAATTGAAGATAATGCTAAGAAAAATAATCATAACATCATGATGATTGATATTGCATCTGCTCTTAGTTATTGTGAATTTGATGAGGTCAAAGACTATAAAACTGCTTTTGATATGTGGAACAAACTGAAAGAAATCTATGGAGAGGATGAAAATGTAAGAAGAGCCAAAGCAAAAAGCCTTAGAGGAAAATTTGATCCAATAAGGATCAGAGAAGATGAAAATTGTTGCAAAATATGTGGAAAGAATCAAGGCCAGTGTTAGTGCAATCAGAGCATATAGAGGAGAAATCAAAGAAGAAATTGTTGTAAGTAAAATAATTAAAACTTTGCTTCCCATCTATGCAATTAGGGTATTTGATATTCAAAAAAAAAAATGTGATCCAAACAACAAGATAGGCTTGGATGCCCTAGTAGGAAAACTGACAACTTTTGAACTAGACAAGTTTGACAACTACATTTGTGCTTCCAAGAATATTGAGTATACATTTGAATCTAAACTCTCACTCAAAGAAAAAGACAAGAAAATAAAAGATAATTAATTAGAAAATGAGGAAGAAACTAAAGAAATTTTAGATAGTGATCTTGAAATTTTTGAAGATCTACTTGCAAAGAAATATTCTAGGAGTAGAGGAAAGTACAAAGGTAAAATCCCTCTAATATATTTTTCTTGTGAAGAAGTTGGTCATATTGTTGTTAGGTGTCCAAAAAAAGAAGGAAAGGAAGAGAAGAAAAGCCACAAGTACAAAGGAAAGAAGGAATTCAAAGGTCACAAATCCTACAAAGAGAAAGGTAAGAAAACTTGTTTTATGGGTAAAGATTCTGATAGCAGTGAAGATGGAATAATGTATATTGTTGTAAACGATGAATCAGAAGGAGATAAGATGAAACTTGTCTCTCATGTTAGCATAAATGACACATGGATCATAGATAGTGGAATTTTCTGACCATATGACTAGAGATAAAACTAAGTTTGAACATTTTGAACACTATGATGGAGGTAGTGTTAGGTTTGGAAAAAATGAACCTTGTTGCATAAAAAGAAAAGGTTGAATCTCATTAACCAATGAACTTATATGTGATAATACCTATTGGGTTGAAGGACTAAAACATAATTTATCATGTGTGGCACAATTGAACAATAATGGATTCAAGGTAGAATTCATGAATGGCAAAGCAAGACTACTAGATAACTAAGGAAATCTAATTGGATTAGGTAGGCAAACAAAAGGTAACCTATTTTATCTTAATCTTAGTGATTGTTCATGTTTTATTTCTAAAGTAGAAGAAAATTGGATGTGGCACATAAGACTATGTCATGTAAACTTTGATAATATGGTCAAGATTGGTAAACTCAAAAGAGTAAGAGGTCTTCCTAGTTTGAAGAAACTTGATGTTGGATTACGCAAAAATTGCAAAATTAGTTAAATGGGAAAGACTAGTTTTAAAATTAAAAACTATAAGTTTGAAGATGTCTTGGAAATTGTGCATACTAATTTATGTAAACCCATTGGAATAGAAACTTTTAGTGGAGAAAAGTTTTTTATTCTTTTTGTTGATGATTATTCTAGAATGATGACTTTTATGTATCTCAAAGAAAAATTAGAAACTTTTGGGAAATTCAAATGGTATCTGGCTAGAGTAGAAAAACAAATTGGAAAAGGATTGAAATGCTTGAGATTAGATAGAGGTGGTGAATTCATCTGGAATGAATTCAACAATTTCTACATTGAATGAGGAATTAAAAGACAAGTATTAGCCCTTGGTACTTTGGAGCATAATGGAATAGCTAAAAGAAGAAATTGATCCATCATGGATTGTGCAAGAGTTCTAATGATTGAGAAGAATGTTTCTGTCAAATACTAGAAGGAAGCTATCAGCACTGCAATTCATACTTTGAACTGAGTTCAATTGAAGGACTCAAATAAACCTCCCTATGAACTATGGTACGTCTACAAACCCAATGTAAGTTACCTTAAAGTATTTGGAAACAAATGTTATATCTTGAAAGAATCTAGAAAAGGAAATTTTGATATAGAAGGTGATGAATGTATATTTCTAGGATATTCCTACAAAAGTAAAGCATACAAATATTTGAATCTGTCCACTCACAAAATCATAGAAAGTGCACATGTAAGAATTGACAACTTTGTAGAAAAAACTAAAGAAGAAAGAAAAATGAAACCAAAAGATTTCAAAAGATTTGTGTACTATAAACCTAATACATTGCCAAACACATTTGACAAGAAGGAGACGTTATCTCCCGAGCTCTCCAGATCTCCATTAGTTACCAAGTTGTAGGAAGTGCAAACCAAGTCATAGGGACCCAAGTCACATTTAGAGGCTACTAAGTTAGTGCATACCGAGTCTGAAGAACTCGAGCCAGAAGTTGAGATTCAAAATGAAGATAGTATAATTCATTCAAAAGTCAAAGAACCTATATTGGCTAAATATGTTAGAAGGCATGATGCACTTGATTAGATAATTGGAGATAAAAGTGATGGAACAATGATAACAAGCAAACTAAAAGGTACATGTTTACTTGCTAAATTTGAACATAGAAGTGTTAATGATGCATTGGAAAATTAAAGTTGGATCGAGGCTATGAATGAAGAAATAGAATAGATAGAAAAGAATAAAACATTGACTCTTGTACTTAGGCCCAAAGATAAAAATGTGATTGGTACAAAATGGGTATTTAGAAATAAGCTGAATGTAGATGGAAATGTGTCAAGAAACAAAGCAAGGTTGGTATGCAAAGGCTATTCTCAAGAAGAAGATATTGATTACAGTGAAACTTTTTCCCTTGGTGCAAGATTATAAGGCATTAGGAATTTATCGGCTTATGCAGCTCACAAAGGATTCAAAGTATATCATATGGATGTTAAATCTGCATTCTTTAATGGAATTCTTGATGAGGAAGTCTACATTGAACAACTACAAAGTTTTGTTGATCCAAACAAAAGGGACATGGTTTGCAAATTACACAAAGCCCTATATGGTCTTAAATAAGCTCCTAGAGCTTGGTATGAAAGACTACATAACTATTTGATATAGATTGGTTTTCAAAGAACAAATGATAATAGTAGTCTATACATTAAGGAAAGACTAGATAAGAAGATTGTGTTGGCAGAAATATTTGTGGATGATACTCTATTCACAATAAATGATGACTTATACAAAGAATTTTTAGAACAAATGAATAAAGAATTTCAAATGTCCATGTTTGGTGAAATAAAATTCTTTTTTGGATTACAAATACATCAGAACCAAAATGTTATCTATATCACTCAATCTAAGTACATCAAAGAGATAATCAAGAAATTTGGAATGGAAGATTCAAAACTAGTTGGAACCCCCATGTGTACTAGACCTAAAACTTACCAAAGATGATGACTCCAAAGAAGTAGACCAAACCTTATATAAATTAATAATTGAGAAATTATAGTATGTGGTACATACCAGACCTAATATTGCTTTAGCAATTGGGATAGTGGCAATATTCTCAACTAAACCCAGAGAATAACACATGATGGTAATAAAAATAATCTTAAGATATCTAAAATGTACTAAAGACTATGGCTTATGGTAAAAGCTTGGAGGAAACCTTAACCTAAAACTATTTATTGATGCTATTTGGGTAGGAAATCTTGATGATAGAAAAAACACTAGTGGTGAAGCATTCTTTCTTGGTAAAAGGCTTGTATCTTGGACAAGTAGGAAGCAAAACTGCACTTTTCAATCCACAACTGAAGCAAAATATATAGCAATAGTAGTGAATTGTTCTAACATTGTTTGGTTCAAATAGTTGTTGGAAGGAATGAATGTTGAAATCAAAGAGCCAATAGTCATGTATCATGATAACACCAGTGCATCAGCATATCAAAAAATTTAGTGATGCTTTTTAAAACAAAACACATTGCTATAAAATATTACTTTGTAAGAGAATTAGTGTAGGAAAAAGAAATTAGATTTGAATATGTGCATATAAAAGAACAAATTGTAGATATATTCACCAAACCATTACCTAAAAATGCATTTTTGTATCTAAGAGGTAAGCTAGGGGTCATTCCTCTATCTGAAGCTCACTAAATAAAATTTAATGATGCATCACCAGGAACCAAGTTGAAGATCAATAAGTTGATGTGGTATTGACAAAGACATATTGCAAATGAATTTATACTTAAGCTACATTGCTACTAATCAGAATTGTCTTTAGCATGTGTTGTCAAAAAGGGAGAAGTTTATTGTCACATCTTTCTAAAATTTTGTAAAGGGAGAAGTTAAGCAGTTTCTTCATAGAGGGACAATACTATAAGAGAAATTTTCTATGTAAAATCAAGGAGGGAGAAACTATCTAATAGATAGAGTCTTGTTCTCAAAATTTAATTGTGCTATGACATGTGTTACCATCAATGCCAAAGAGGGAGATTGTTGGATACAATGGATTAATTGTGTGTTGTATTTTTTGTTACAAAAATGTCATATCAATTGATAGTTAGTGCATGTCAAGCTCACTTGGTTAGTGAAGATAGATAGTTTTCCTAGTCTACTGAGCTCACTTGGATGATGAAGGAAGTTATGTAGAAAAGAGTGTTCACCAAACTCACTCGATTAATAAAGGAAAAGTTGAACAGAGTCAGTGCTAACCAAGTTCCCTTGGTTACCAAAGAAAATTTTTAAGTTCACAGTGTTAATCGAGCTTCTATTGGCTAACATAAGAATTTGCTTCAGAATTAGTTTTTACAGAGGTGGGTCGACTACCAAAGGATTTTCTTATTTTGGCATATAAACCTTAATTATTTTACCTATTGATTCTAGCCAACTGACATGATGAATATTGGTTATTCTAATTTTTATTTGAGTCAACTTGACAATATAAAAGGTATAAGTAAAAGGTTAAGTTGTGATTTCAAAGTGTGATATGCAAGTTGAATGAGTTGAAAAGAGATAAGAAGAGGGAGCAAACTTGAAGGATAAGAAGATATCCTTATGGAGCAAAAAAATGTTATTCGATCAAGAAGGATCAAGTATGAACCAGAATAGAGATCTGTAATCAGGAATCTAGTTACATCAGAAACATGTCATTTTGTTGTTACTCTCTAACCATTGTAGTAGTGAACTAAAATTTCTTAATAGAGTTGGTTTAATAGCCATTTGTAAATCCTCTAACAAGGTAGCAATTCCATTGAATTATTTCAAGATCTCTTGCAAGGCCACTTCTAACAGAGTGATTAAATCCTTTAATAGGGTCACACCTAATAGTGTGTTTTGTAACTTTCAACAAGGTTGGCTCTTAATAGGGCTAACTTCAAAAGAGTGACAAATAGTAACTAGTTATATATGGTAATTTTTCCCAAATTTGGTCTCCACGTTAAATCCTGGTGTCTTATGTGTTTATGTTATTTCTTTGATGCTTGCAAGTAAATTACTAATAACATTTTAAGATTTACCAATGTAATTCACACTCTACATTTATCGAGTTATAGCAATTTTTGTGTGTTTACTAATTATCAACAATAATCATTTTTAATAGTCTAAATATTATTTGACATCTAAGGGATCTAGAATTTATTTTAGTAGTAACTAATTCACCCCTCTCCTCTTAGTTACTCCTATTATATTTCCAACAGATCCCATCTCATGGGTCAATCGTCATTTGGCAAATAGAGCATCCAATGTAGTTCAACCGAGTCACCAGATATTTATCAGATTTAGGTCCAATGCCCATGGTAGTCTCCCATTAGTTATCAAATGATTGGTCAAAAATATTGGTCCAATTACCAATGCAATATACATTTTGGATACATTTATTTTAAACATTTCACAATCCTTTGCATTTCTTATTGGCTCACAATCTTTCTCCACTGCTACAACAAAATAATTTCCCTTGGGTTGGGTGTTGAATACCATTTTCTTGATGTGTGTCAACCACCAACCCTATTTAGCCAACTATTTCCTACTGTGGGCTTGCATAGGAAGGTGTGTTTCACACTACATTTGACATTCCTACTTGTTAATCCCACATAATTTGCCAACCAAGATTAGACTATAAGATATTATTATTCCACACAATTTTCTCTTTTCTAGTCTAAATAGTGGCATTTCTTATTGCTACCAAAGTTTTAGAGTGTTGAGTGCATTGCCCATTAACTCGTGGATTCTGACTTTCATAAAAGGGAATTGATTTTTTAATTATTTTTATGTTGACAGAGGTACTACCATATTGGTACAGTGGTACTAGTTATTTTTTTAGTTTTACTATATAGTGTCCACTAGTGATGAGACATCTAACATGCTAAGAGAGCCTATAGGTTTGTTAATTATATTAGGTAGTACCATAGACTATAGTCCTATAGTAGTAGTACCATTTTTTGGAGAATTTATCATATTATTGTTATTATATGTAGTCTAAGTAGTCTACTATCACTATTCATAATTTTTGAGTCATTACTATTTGATTCTTTTATTCAACAACTAAGTTGATTTATTTTTCGTAGCCTTTATTACTTTGCAATATCAAACAAGAGAGGTAATAGGGGTTCTAGTAGGATCCCTAAAAGACAAGAGAGGCCACCATTACCAAAACATAGAACTATAGTGGCATATTTTGGTGGTGGAAATATTGGCAACTTGCATGATTCACAAGTCAGATCTCCAATGCTTATTGAGAAAGGAGATTCATCACAAGTTGGAGACTCTGACCGTATTGAAGAAGTTTAAGTTAGTGAACCTAATATCTTAGGATAAGCCTAAAAACTATTTGGAGGTACTTCACCTAAGTAGGGAGTCACAAGCTGATATTATAGAGTTGGAGTCAGTCTTGGACCAGTCAGGTAAAAAAACCAAAAGTGATTCCATAAATCATGTTCATGAAGAAAAGGGAAAAAGAAAATTAGAATCAAAGAAAGATTGATCTTGCTAAGATCTGTCCAAAAGGAATTTTTAGTTAGAATAGGCTGCAAAGCACTAGTTTATTGAACCAGTGGTGAATCTAATTAATGGTGAGCCTGCCGTAGAATGTATATGTAAGATTTGCATAGAGATAACAAAGAAAGAGAAGATGTTGCAACTTAAACTTGATACCATAGAAAAACATGTCATTAAAGTTTTAAAAAATGAAAGTATAGATGGAGTTGAAAAATCCATGCTAACTTAGAAAATAGAGGACAAATTTTTTCATATTAGGAATGCCAAAATATATGAGCTACACTAGCAATTAGGAGAGAAGCATTCTACACTAAAAGGTTCCATTGAAGATTTCATTGGGAAAATAATGGAAGTACAAAATATGGGAAAAGTAGTTCAATTAAGTGTGGTCTTTTATATTTTGAGTAGAGGACATCCTATAATGGACCACCCTTCAATTACTACCTTATTGCACTTTTTTAAAGTTCAAAACTATCTGAATAATCACTAGTCACTATATAGTGGGTGGGAATGGGCTAGATGTCTTGTACAAGTTGAAAAAGAAGATATGAAGGAAAAAATAAAACACTCAAATTTTATTACATTGTCTCTAGATGAAGTTACAACAATTGATAATACTTCCTGGGGGTACATGCATGTTTATACTGTAAATGATCTTTGTCATCAACCCTTTCTACTATCTAATGCTAAATTGAATTGTAGTGCAACAGCTAAAAATTTATATGAATTATTAAAGACTACTCTAATTGAATGTGGAGGTTTGGATAACATGGAGATTTCCAAAATTTTGGTGTGTGTCAAAGCAGATCAAGCTTCAGTTATGCAAGGTCATAAAGGTGGTCTTTGCAAAAAGATCAAGAATGATTTGGCACTCTATACAATTCCCATTCATTACATGGCCCATTGAATGAATCTAGCTTTTATAATTGTCAATTATTTTTGTTGTTTAAGTAAAGTGGAATATCTTATCAAAGAGATTTACCAATACTTTTGTCAAAGTCCAAAATGAGTTTGGGAATTTCAACACTTTTCACAAGAACTTATTGATAGGAGGAAGTTTCTTAAAGATAATGATACCAGATGGATCTCTTTGAATGGATAGGTAGATAAAGTAATCTCTAAATATCCATCATTGCTTGGACTAATCCACTATGTGTGAGAAAAATTCCCTCAACTATATTCAAGTCTAACTAATGTTAAGATACTCCTAACTTTAGTAGCTATTCTCCCCATGCTATAGGACATCAGATATATTATAAAAAAGGTTCAACAAAGAGCTATGTACATTTCAAAATATAATAAGCTATGTAAAATGACATGTAATAGCCTAGATACTCTTTATCGATTCCTACATGTTAGATGAATCAAAGTTTTCAAAGTGGATAGAAATCACAGATTTGAACAATCCTAGGAACTTTTTACATATTGCTGCCAACAATGAGTTATATGCTAGGGTACGTGGAGTTGACATACCAATGTAGTACTATGCCCATTTCAACCCCAACTCCAATCCAAACAAAGAAGGAAGTTAAGTTGAATCAAAACCAAAGAAGGTACTTTCACATGTTACAAGTGAAGACTTCAAGAAGATCAAAGACTTTGTGCTTGACTCTATCAAGGGAGTTTTCTACAATCTTTCATTAGAAATTAGATTTGGATTCCCTCCAGAGGAAATGCTCGAAGAAATGTCAATTTGTTTTTCACAATATTGGTCCCTAAACTATCTGGCTAATTTTTGAAGAAGGATGACGACTCTGATTCAGCATTTTTGCAAACCTAAAGTAATCAATAAAGTAAGTATAAATGGAATTTAAGATGAATCTTGACTAAGAGATCAATCATATTTTTTTGCAAACATAATGAAGGAACAATATGATATTATGAAGAACCCAAATGAAGAGGGAGTGGTAACAAAGCTTTGGAAAAACCTTGGTCAGACTAATTAGTTAAGAGAGTCTATACCAAAATATTTCAAGCTTACCAATTTATGTTTGAAAATGATATTGGGTCTAGTAGAGGATGAGAGAGTTTTCGATACTTTGGGTTTCCTGAAGTCAAAGGTTAGAAACAAATTAGACAAAAAATTGGATGATTGTTTGAGGCTCTATAATTCTAAGTATGAGGTAGATAGTTTCCCTTATGACAGGGCTCTCAACATTTAGAGACACCAATGTTAAAGAAGAGAGATTTCTAATATTTCAAACCCAAGTGGTAGTGGCAGTGGTGTAATACCCTAACCATCAAAAACCAAAAGACAAAAATCCATACATAATTAAAAGATTAAAACCTCGAATAATTTTTATTTTTTTAAATCAAGTAGAGTAATGTACTAATAACAGCAATCTATCATTTCAAAAGATTACATCAGAGTATATTACATATCTATACTCTTTTATTAGAAGTACAACAACTTAAGTACATTTGATTCTACACTAGTTCTAAATGTATACAGTCATTTCTTCTAGGTCTGTAACCAACCCTATCTCAAACCTGAAATATAAAATAGCTTAACCACAACACACCAAATAGGGCTTAGTAACAATAATTAAATCGATAAGATCTCTAGTAAACTTGCATGTTATATTTTATGACAAAAGTATATTCATTAATCCAAATAATAGATATACTAAAAATACAATTCCCTTTTTCACAATCAAATATAATGCAAGTACATAATTTCTCACACGCAGATATGCATAAATAAACTCGCACAGAATATGACAGGGTAATGATCTAGTAGTCCATGGGTGTCAACATAAGAATCTACATTCAGCCCCTCATAGAACTCAATATGTCAGGTGAAACCATAATTTTTTTATCTTATTATATGATACCCAACCCATGAAATTTTAAATATTACCACTTGATTAAATAACTATCATAAACTTTCCCATAAGGATCTAGACTAGTGTCAGAGGGCATCTGGCAACATATTTCTATCACCTCAAGTTACTCACTTTATGACAGCCACGCAATCTAAAGGATCACACTTCATAATCTAACACACATATTAATTCTGGTTATACTAATTGGAAGAAAAGATAAATTAATTTTACAATTTCAACTAATACATATATTTATTTCATTTGCTTCAATTTAACAATTGAATCAGCAAACATAAATATCATATGAAACCAAATGAAACCACATTTGTATCCTTTCATACCCTTCACAATTCATATTACCAAAAATAGCCTTGTCTTTTAACTTTCACAATTAACCAAACTCTTCAAACTACAAAACAACTATATTTAAATTAAAAGTAAGGAATAGACTTTTCTAAGGTTCACTATATTTACACCTCATTTTAAAATACCAATAACAAAACTATCCACATATACTATTTCTAACTTACATCAGAATATAATTTTTTTATCAATTTCCATTTCCAAACCAGTAATCACAATAATCTGAAATTACATATCTATGATAACTCTAACAATTCAATTCATAAGGAAATACATATATGTTGATACATATAAATAAATACTTATACATATACATATATATATATATATATATATACACACACACACACACGGCTTTATTTATACATATACATATACGTACTCACTTACATATACCAATACATATATATAGCCTTAATAATTTAAAGTCATAATTAAAATAGATGAATACTCTTTTCCCTTGTTAATT